>JAOXJP010123348.1:0-13793 GCA_025762735.1 Platanus orientalis | reverse complement strand
ATTATAAGTCTCTATGTTTTTGCGTTTGGTTTGCAAATTAAAAAGCTACTTATGCATAAGTCATAAGTAGGAGAGAGTAGAGAATCAACATATTTTTAAATTGGGATCCAACAACTTACCATATAAGTTGAGCCATTGACTCATGCGAAAATTTTGATGGATCAAATCCTATAAATATAAATAAGTATCTTATTTCTTTAAGTCAAAAGTCGATTATAAGTTTATCCAAACGCTACCCAAGTGTAGTGAGAAACGTTTACACTTAGAAGACCCTTTTAAGATCCTGGAGCTTCTACTTCACCCTCACAGAGTTTAACAACTTACAGCTGGTGGATCAACCACCTTAGTATTACTCAAGCCTAAAATAAGTATGCATGATACTTGTTGCTTGTGACATGTCGCTTCATAGAATTTGAAACACACATAAAGTAACCGATTCCTTGTGACATGTCGCTTCATAGAATTTGAAACACACATAAAGTAACCGATTCAATTATTTCAAAGAATTCCAATAATGATACAAGTGCAGTAAAACAAACCGAGCACAAGATATTAACAAATGCAACAAATTAGTGTCAGAGGAGCTTGGGCACCACCCTATTATTACTTGATAAAGTTAACAACATGAGGAGAACTAGGGTTGCAAAAGAATAGAGCATACTCGTCCTTGAAGTTAAATACTTGCTCAAGTCAATAATGGCAAAAAAGAATAGCTCGTACCTGTATGTTGCACCTAGAATTTCAAACCGAGCACTTTCAGAACTTCTTTCCCGCAATGCCATTGAAGATGAAACAAACATGATAAGATCACTAATGAACTGGCTGCACATAGCAATTATAAAGGTGGTCAAAATCCAACATCAGGACCCGCCCACATGACAAAATCCATTACAATATTGAACCTATCAAAATACAAAGGAAGAATGCAGTTAACCAAGAGTTACCTGTCTACAAAACTATTGAGAAGGAATCTAATGAATAAATTTAAAGTTGTCGTAAAGACATTAATAAAAAAAGGCATTAACATAAATAAGTCATAATAAAAGCCCTTCCAACATAACCCTCGTCATAGAAGCATTATGAACAACCTCCAACTCAGGTGGAGGTCTTCATGTGATAGGTGATCCTAGATAAGGTATTGACCATTGATCATCTTATAGTTTGCAGTCTCCGAATGGATGGCAACAAGTGCACAAGAAAAAATTTGAAATCCTCCAATATCCCTTCCACTAACCTCAATTACTCAACCTATTAAAACATTTCCTAACCATTCTATGGAAAAATTTTGAATTAATATCCCCTTTCTTTAAGCCACTGAACCCAAGATAACTGCTTTCACTTCACCACCTCCGTCACTAGAATCCTCAATATTTTCTCCTTACAATTGACTATGGCACTGCTGTCATCCACTGAGCCCCCCCCCCCCCCTTTCTATCCCATCTTGCAATCTCTTCCATCACCTCCATTTTTTGCTCCACTCTCCCGAATACCTCTTGATTTCACACCTTTAATTTGGCTTTCCTCTCTTTCAGCTTCAACCACAACTGGATCCTGGAGTTCCTTCCACCCTCATTTCCCTCCACTAATTTTCGATCAGCTCTCTAAAGCCTAGCTCCAAGAGCCATTTATTTCGAAATCTAGATGGTTTTGGACTCAACAATATACTTCCCCCTTTCAAAATAATTGGGATATGATCTGACGTTATTCTAGGCAAACCAGACACATATACCAGAGAGAACTGATCCTCCCACTCACTGGATGTCAGAAAAATATTAAGTTTGCTCATCGTTGGTTTGTCCATAAAAAGAACCAAGTGTATCGAGCTCCTTGGACGGGAAGTCATAGAGCTTGTTTTTATCTACATAATTGCAGAAGGGCTCCATTACTCTTGACCCTCTCCCCCTGTTATTTCTTTCATCCACAAATTTAGTTGCACTGAAATATCCACCTACACTCCACTAGTTATCCCATTTTCTCTTAATTTCTTCCACCTCCAAAAATGGAAAGGCGGAAGCAGAAAATTATCAGTGAGACCATTAATCCCTGAGATAGTGCACTCCCCTCACCCTCTATATTTTATTGACACAGAGACGACTTCAATTATTGACTCCCTCATTTCCATTTCATTATTCTTCAACAACATAATGATCCCCCAAGAAGCCCCTTCAGCCAGCAGGGCTATCCAATTCACTTCCCTCAAACTAAATATCTCTTTGATTATAGCTCTATCCAACACTGCTACTTGGACTCCTAAAGAACCACAATCTCTGCACCACTCTTATATATTGTTTCCTTCAAGGCTTTCCTTTTCTTTTGGCCCTGAGAAATGGCACATTCCAAGAAAGGATGTTAATCATCATTGAGATACCTTCTTCATTCCCTCGCCTTTCTCGCAGATGCCAAATCTATTGATTGTCCATCTCTCGTGATTCTTTATCATACTTGTTTCCCCATCTCAAATTTTTACCTGCTTAGACTCCTTCCTAAGATCTCTATTCTCTTTTCCTTATTTTGAAAAGATCCTCTGCCTGTTTTTCTAGGGCCGCAAATAGAGCCCAAGCTTCTTGCTCATGACTCTCAAAAGACATCCCTAGAACCTTGCTAATCTCCCCCATTTTCTGCAAGACC
The DNA here is from genome assembly GCA_025762735.1 of Platanus orientalis. NCBI lineage: Eukaryota > Viridiplantae > Streptophyta > Magnoliopsida > Proteales > Platanaceae > Platanus > Platanus orientalis. Next base: position 11,165 of record JAOXJP010123348.1, on the reverse strand, counting down.
CAATGGAAACCTCAGAGAGAAGCTCCTCTTCCATTACATACTTCACTATTTCTCCTTGGCCTCCCTTATTGCCACCTATTTTCATGATCTCCCGTATTGATCTTGTGAAGCAATCCTCCAGGTCCATAACTATAGCTTTGCTGCTATCCCACCCCTCATTTTCTCCCACATTCCTAACCGACAACTTCCTACAACAACTTCCCCTCTCCCCGCCACCTATTGTTTTCCCACTTTCCTTTTCCCTATCTAAATTTTACTCCCTCTTACTATTCCCCATCTCACTTCTATGCATTCTTTTTCTCAGTAACTCTGAGGCACGGCTCCATTTCATCCGCCCATTCTGCCAAAATCCCATTTTCTGCCAGCCAAAACCCTGTTCTTTCCATTCTACATTTATCCTAGAAGCATTACCCCTCTCAAACCTAACCAGTTCCTGCCCCACAAATCCCTCTTCATCTTCCTCCCTCTCCTCTCTCCTTGCTTCCATTATTACCTCCTTGCCACCCCTCATCAATCTCCTCCCCCACTCCTAGAGCCCTAGAAATCCCCTCCCTGCTGAGAGTCGAGAAGAAAAAAAGGTTTCTCATCCTACCAAATTTGAGAAGCCCATCAAATATCGCATTTACAACACCTTAATTATTTTGAAGCACTGTTACAAAGCCATCTTTCTGTCTGAACTCGTTATCGAACTGGGAGACTTCTTTCCATCAGCGGTCGATCAAAGAAACTTCTTGCTGCCTGAACTCACCGGTGAACTGAACTTGTTCATTATGCATACTGGCAGCCTTGCTATGGCTAGAGAAAAACTATCCTTTATGGAAGCCCAAGCTTGGATTTCCCAAGAAATCTAAGTGAAAATCTTGCTGCCCACATCAACAGGGTTAGCCCCCTCCATATTAAGTGAGAATGAAGCATTAGGGTTCCCCGAATCAACAAATACCTCATTCTTTTATGATGATTGAAACGTGTTCGACAATCCCACCCTACCATCATCGCATGACCTAATGTGTGGGGGGGGAAAGAGATGAGGAGGGCAACAGATTCTCTTTCCCCTCCCCCTTTCTGCATTACTTCCTAAAGAAGGAAAACCAATCTGCACGCTACCTCCACGCCCTGATGATCGCACGAAGCACCTTGGTCAGCAATTCCAGTTGATTTCAAATTTGAAGAACTATGGGTGGGAAAGATGTGGATGTCAATCGGTGACACACCACTTGTGTTGCCGATATTATCCATTAACTCCAGTGAGAGAGAAGTAAGCTTCATGTCGGCATCAACAATCGGAATATCACAATGTTCAATGGAGATTTCACTCTTAATCGAAATCACTACCGGAAAGTATTTGCCGTTGTCAATCACTAATATAAGGCAAGGAATTGCTCTTAAATCCCCACTCATGATTTCCATCCACACCCATCTAAGTTCATCACAATTTAGCATACGGTCATCCACTGATCTTAACCCTCCACAAATTCCACTGATTGCATCAAAATATCTTGGGTCTAGAGGTTTAGCAGGAGTCCCCACAGCCGTATCCAGCAATGTTTGAATAGACTTTCATAGTTAATAGCCAAGATTTCAGGATTCCAACGACTAAATTCAATCACACGCCACTGGGGAAATTGCAGCTTTTTATCGTAGAGGGACGATGCCTCAGCTGTAGAAGAACACACGAGAATCACTCTAAAGGAGCCAATAGCTATCCACACCACCTCTTCCACCAGATTCAAATCTTCACAAATAAATTCCACAATCACTTTCCAAGTAATGTCAATGTTCGATCGGTAGCAAATGACCGAACTGGCCTAGACTTCCTCCCCAACTTCGATTTCAAGTCTTGAAACCTTAATTGCTCAGTCGCTTTCATGATGCCTCAGCTGTAGAAGAACACACGATAATCACTCTGAAGGAGCCAATAGCTATCCACATCACCTCTTCCACTAGATTCAAATCTTCACAAATAAATTCCACAATCCCTTTCTAGGTAATGTCAATGTTCGATCGGTAGCAAATGACTGAACTGGCCCAAACATCCTACCCAACTTCGATTTCAAGTCTTGAAACCTTAATTGCTCAATCGCTTTCATGATGTAGTACCTCAATCCTTACTTGAGCAGCCCGGCACCAAGCTAAATCAGACAATGCTGCAAATGATTCTTTGGCCCTGAAATAACAACGACAACAACAAACAACAAATAGCCTTATCCCAATTATTTACCATTCCCGAGAATTTCAAAGATTTTTAGAAATTTACCCTAGTCGTTTGATCTCCCTTTTCACAATGATAATCTTCTTGCCATCGTCCGTGGATCGAACAAGCAAAGAGGGATTCGATTCTCGGCAAACCTGGTCTATAACCGAACAAAACCACAGAATCAAACTTACCTTGGATCGGATTGAAGCAACAAAAGCCTTCCCTCGCTCATTGATCCTTAAAACCCTTGCATTACCAATGTAAATTAATTCATCGTCAAACGTTTTTATCTCACTAACAATAGTCTGCTTCATCTTATCAACTGAGGATGCAGACACACCAAACTCAAACCATCAGCAGTTAGGAAACCTGACACAAACCCCCATTAGAGTTAGGCTCCATTGCAATGTCTTGGTGATCACCTGCACTAACATCTGAAGAATGCTCCACCAAAGAAGAGACCACCAGATTGATTGCCAATGGGAAGAAAAGTCACAGGGTTACACCAGGCAAGATCCCATCTCTTGGAGGAATCCCCCAACGGTCATTTGGGAGGCTATTCAAATCACCCGACAGTAAACAGATGAAACATTGATAATATCAGGCGCAGTCTTTAAAGAAGATGATGACACTTCAATCATAAGGTTCACAAAAGGTTGATGGGGTGCAGGTAAGGTTGTTGACCACCTCCCATATGTTCTGCCTCATAAGGTTTACAAGAGCTTGGTATGGTGATGGAGGTAAAATTGAGGTAGAACATATGATAGGTGGTCAGCAAGACTGTGGAGATAAGGAAAAAAGCTTAGGATATTCTTGTATTGGTAGCATAGAACATGACATGCCTTTTGTACCATAATAGATTAGAAAAGAAAGATCATAAAACTATGGAAGGTAAATCAATAATGAAGCTAGACTACTAGAGCCAATTCTAGAAAAGAATGGGAAACACCATACTCAATAGTTCTAGTGAAAGACATAGTGATTGAGGAGCAGAGGCTTGATAATGCAGGGACATTTCCACACCGGGCTCAAGTGGAGCAGCTTGTGAAAGATGGGGGCACACTCAGGGTGGGGCGACCCATGAGAGATGTGCAACCCGTGAGAGGTGGGGCCTATGAATGAGGGTTCGACCAAGGGCCTAGCCTAACCTAGCATGGGCTATAAGATAAAAGGATTGATTCGTCTCCCTCTATCAGTTCGAGTTTTTAGAGAAAGTGGTTAGTCATCCTACATCAAAGTGGTATCAAAACAAGAGGTCCCATTTTCGACACTCTCCACCAGGGGTGATTAATGCAGGGGCATTTTCACACCGGGCTCTAGTGGGGCAGCTTTTGAGAGATGAGAGCACACTCAGGGTGAGGCGACCCATGAGAGATGGGCGGCCTGTGAGAGGCGGGACCCATGAGAGGTGGGGCCCATAAAGGAGGGTTCAACCAAGGGCCTGGGCTATAAGATAAAGGGATTGATTCGCCTCCCTCTATCAGTTCGAGCTTTTAGATAAAGTGGTTACTCATCCAGCATCACTTGAAGAAAGAGTTTTCGCCACAAAAATATGGGGCATGCATGTCCAGATTTTTTTTTTTATAGGAAAAAAGAATTTATTGATAAGAGGGCAAAAAAAAACAAGGAAATGGAGGAGAGATCCCCAGAACAAAAAGAAAGGGAGAGAGAAAAAAGGGGCAAAACCCCCAAACCCAACAACGGCTAAAGAAGCTCAAAACTCGCTAATACCAATGACTATCTCCCAATTATGAAACAAATCCCCATTAGGGACCCCTTCATAACCTTTACAACGTCAAGCCCAAAACATAACCAAATCTTTAGCTCTCCAATACACTTGCCAAGCTGGTTCAGAATGGTTTGTAAACACACGGTTGTTTCTCTCTCGCCAAATCACCTAGCAAACTACCGCATGAACCACCCTCCACACCCTCTTTTCTCTCTTGCCAAATCACCCAACAAGCTACCGCATGAACCACCCTCCACACCTTCTTTCTAAAGGCACAAAAAGCGGATGATCTCTAACTTAGGAGTAGGCCTTTGAGATCCAAGTGAGCAATGAAGTTCATCCCCAAATCCCTTGAAATACCACTCTAGATCTCCCAAGCAAATGGGCAGTAAATGAGAAGATGAGAAACCAATCCTGCATCCTAGTAGCACATCAAACAAATGCTAGGCAAGAAAAAACCTCTTTTCCAAAGCGAGTCTATAATGGATATTTTCTCCAAAACCGTAGTCCACATGAAAAATTGGACCTTCATTATACCAAACTTCACTCCAAGGCCCAACAATCATCGTGTGGTTAGCCACATGCCAATAACAAGACCTCACTGAGAATTCACCCCCCACTGCAATCCTCCAGCTCTACCTATCTACTCGATCCCGATCAATATGCGAATTCTGCAACCTATCCAATAACTGGGAAACCCTTGGAATCTCCTAATCGAATAAAGCCCATCTAAGCAGTGGAGCCCATACAATCTCATCGCCCTACACTGAATATATAGCTGCCACTACCGACGAAGGATCCATTGCCAAGCCAAATATCTCAAGGAAGTCGATCTTTAGCAATCTTTCTCCACACTAAGTGTCCTAAAATTTTATCCACCAACCATATCCCAATTCAAAACCCAAGTCCTCTTTAAACAAGGGGATAAACTTCAAAATCCCTTTCCATGGGCTACGACCTAAAGAACCCCTTACAGCCGATACCTCCCAACCATCTGACATGCCAAATTTGGCCGCCACAACTTGCCTCCATAAGCGACCTTGCTCCATCCCATACCTCCAAAGTCATTTGCAAAGAAGCGCCTTGTTCATCGATTTTAAACACCTCAAGTCTGCTCCTCCCTTCTCCTTTGGAGTGCACACCCTTGCCCAAGAAATTAGGTGCAAACCTCCCCCATTTTCCCCTTTTCTCCAAAGAAAATCTCTTTGGATTTTCTCCATAATTTGACAAACCGAATTGAGCGTTACTAGAAGAGATAAATAATGAATTGGGATGCTCGCCAAAGAAGCCTTGATTACAGTAAGTCTTCCCCCTTTCGATAAAAAATGATCTTTCCACCTGGTCAGACGTTTCCTCATCCTTTCAACCACTGGGTTTCAAACCTCCTTTTGCTTATACATGGCCCCGAGAGGAAGCCCCAAATAAGAAGTCGGCAGTTTTCCTTGCCTACAATCCACATTGGCCGCCAACTGATCTAAATTAGGAACCTTCCCTATAGGAATCAAAGAGTTTTTTCCCAAGTTGAGGCAAAGACCTAAAACAACTTCAAAACACTGAAGAACACATCTTAGCAATCTTATCTGTCGTTGGGAATTGTCACAGAATATTATGGTATCGTCTGCAAATTACAAGTGAGAGACAACCACCTCCCCCCTCCTTACTGAGAACCCTTCAAACATACTCACATTTGATGCCCTGCCAAGAAGGCCTCCCAGCATGCCTCCCACCAGTAAAAATAAAAAGGGAGATAGAGGGTCGCCTTGACAAAGGCCCCTACTACAACCAAAATTTCAACACCGAAAAGGAAAACAGACTCACGCATCTCCTCATCCACTCTCTCTTACCCCAAAATCACATCTCTGCATCACATACTAGAGAAAATCCCAATTTATATGGTCATAGGCTTTCTCAAGGTCCAACTTGCACATCACCCCAGGTTTGCCTTCGCAGATCTGGGCATCAATGCACTCATTCACGCATAAAACACCATCAATCATGGATCTACCTTGAAGAAAAGCTCATTGTTCACTTGATACAATCCTTGGGAACACCTCCTTAAAACAAATTGCCAGGCATTTAGCAATAATTTTATAGGTGTTCCCACCAAACTTACCGGACGAAACTCAGAGAGTTGATTTGCTCCATCCCTTTTAGGAATGAGGGCAATGAAAGAGGCATTATTGCCCTTGTCCAGGAAACATGACTCAAAGAAATCTTTGAAGACCAACATCAAGTCCTCATTTATCACCTCCCAACAAGATTTATAAAATGTCAACATGAAACCATCTGGCCCTGGTGCTTTATCTCCCTCTAGCATCCAAATTGTCTTCTTAACTTCACCTTCCTTAAACGGTCTCTCCAACCACTCCACCTAGCCTTCCTCAAGCTGAGGCAACTGCAACCCGTCCACTTTTGGTCTTATCGGTCATTCATCTTGGAATACATTACAAAAAGAGTCATCCACATGATGCGTAATCTCCTCTTCATTGTCAACCCTCACTCCACCAAGAGAATGTATGTGATTAATCGACCGCCTAGAAGATGTCATCCTGTGAAAGAACTTTGTGTTCTGGTCTCCCTCCTTTAACCATTACACTCTAGACTTCTGTCTCCACATAATCTCCTCCATCTCAAAAACCCGCTCAAATTCCTTCTAAGTTTCCTTTCTCGCCAACTTCTCATCCTCCTCCAAACCTTCCTCCCCCTCTTTTAAATCTCATCTTTGAATGTTATCCAAGCAAACCTTCTTTCTGTTGTCAATGTTCCCGAACACCTCCTAATTCCAAGTCCGCAATCGATCCCTAATGTCTTTTAACTTCAAACGAAATCTCTGACCCAGAGGAGAAGCCACATATTTTGAAATTTGAACGAAACAGGTCCTGACCTAGTTATATCTTCCCCACCTTTCAACAAAATGGGAACATGGTCCGACCCTACTCTTGGTAAAGCATAAATATAGGTCGGAGAAAAATAGGCATCCCATTCTACCGAGATCAGAAATTAGTCCAGTTTGCTCATCGAAGGTCGCTCTTGAAGATTTGACGAAGTGTACCGGGCCCCTGAAATTGTCAGATTAATTCATTCATTGGATTCCACAAAATCGCTAAAATTGTCCATGCCTCTTGTTCTTCTAGTTGCTCAACTACGGTCCTCCAAATATAGAATTTCATTGAAATCCCCCCTATACACCACGGCAGCTCCCTTCTACTTCTAACAATTTGCATCTCTTCGATAAAGCTTTCAAGGCGAGCTCCCAAAATCGGCCCGTACACACTTATTAAAACTTACAACTGGATATCCCTAACTACTTTTGCCACCATAGAAACGGAAAAAGAGTCCACCCACGATTCCACACATTCCACCATCTCCTTATCCCAAAACATCAAAATCCCTCCCGCCACCCCTACAGACGACAACCAAGTCCATCCCACACTGATAAAGTTGCATATGTTATCCAACTTAGTTTCCTGCAAAATTATAATATTCAGTTTGTTCCTATTTACTAGGTCCCGAACTAGGCATTCTTTTCCACGCTGCCCAATCCCCGCACATTCCACGATAGTATGTTACACTTCATCAAAAACAAGCACGAGTCCCTCTCAGTCTCCTCGCAGATCCCTCTCCCTCCAGGTCGTCCCCTTTATTGTATTGTAAACCCCACTGAAGATTCCTTAATTCCCTAGGGATTTTAGGGTTCTCATCTTTCCCCCTGCCCAATTCTTGTCTCCGGTTTATTGGGACTCGTTTCTCTAATTCCGAGAATAGTTCCCATGCCATATGTTCCAAGCCTTCAAAGGAGAGCCCCAGCACCCCACTACCTTTTCAATAGAGTTCAGCACCCAATCAAACACCATAGAGATTGGAGCTTCATCTAACATATGATCGGGCCAGGGTATCAAGGCCAACTGTTGGTTGTGGAATAGTTTTGCCGATTCTCCCACCAAACGGTGAAAACCCACCTTGTGATCCTCCATCTCCTAAACGGCATCTCTTCTCCCCATATTCTCCCCACCTACCCCCCTATGATTTTGCATAGGTGATGTCCCTGTTTCCTGTCCCAACCACGAAACCTAGGGCTAAGACTACCACGATTGCTTTAGATTGCCTCTACCTCAAAATCCCCCATCAATCAAAATCTCCCATCCAGGCCTTAGCCCGGCAAGGAGCAAATGATTGGCTTTATCCTTAACGATGCCTGAGAATCCACCATCACTGGTTCCTCCCTCCCTTCCATGTGCCTCCGACCACCCAACTGAAGTGCATATTCAGTCGTACACCTCTCCTCCTCACATGTCTCACCTGTAAATCCCGATACTCCATTTGAAAGATCCTTCAATTGCTTTTGAACTCCCTTAAGAAAGCTCGTCCCAATCGTTCGCTTCTCCCCTTCGCTTTTATCCCCTGGAAACCCCAACTTTGTATTCGAATAACCCCACTGACCCTCCCGAATTTCAAATTTACGCATAAAACCTTCCGCATTTACACCCCACCCCTCCCGATTATCCATTTCACATATAAAGCTTTCCGCATTTACGCCAAGACCCTCCCGCCTTTCTAAATTGTCCGAAGCCCCTTCTGCCATAAGGGAATTTTCCGATAACCCCTTTTGATTTCAAAAATTACCCACAAGACCTTCTTTAATTGCATCCTTCCACCTTATATGTTGATGGAAAAGACCAAACTACCCATGCCATTTGTGCTTAAATGGTCCCATGGGTTGAAATTCCCTCAGGCTTCCGTATCCACCCTTTCCTTCCCACATTTCTTCTCGCCACCATGCCTCCCAGAGCTACTGCCCACGATCTCCTATTGTCGATCCACATCAAAGTTCCCAGCCTATATCTACTCCGTACCAAGACGTGGTGTCTCCCTATTCAGATTTGTCTGATTTTGAATTTGAACCTAGTTTTGGGTTTTCATATGACCTGCACCATCTCCGGTGGCCTCCCTTACCACCGGCCACTCCTGCTCCTCTGAATCCCCCAAAGCTATTTCAAGCTTAAAGACCTTACCTCTGTCAAATAGGGATATAACCCTAGGAATACGTTCCAATGGAACCCCTTTTATCTATAGCCAGGCAATCCCCATGAGTTGCTGAGTCTGGTCTCCTCCTTTACCCTTACGAAACCTCCGCACAGTCCCCTAATGGCTCTGAAAGAGCCTATGGACCATAAACGTAAGGGTAATCCACGAAACCCTATCCTTCTTGGTCCCGGTGGCTCAATGCTCTTGCAAACGTTCGCGTATGGGGTACAGTTGGAGAACTCCAACCATCCCACTCCCTTCACTTGGATCTTCTTCAAATTCACCAATCTGGACACTATTTCTCCAGAGTTCATAAATACAATACATTTGAGAGCGTCAAGTTGATGCCAAATCAGAGGTCGATTTAGGTGTAGGATAGCCCCCAATCGATTGCATGCCTCCTCCTAGTTCATCCCCTTCTCCTTCCTGCTACATATGACCACCCTCTCCCATGCCCCCAATTTCTCATTCAAGCCATAGCATGAAACAATGCCCATATTACCATTCACATCTATAATCTCTCCTCCAATAACAGGTAATTCCAGTTCCCTTTTACCCATATCTCCCCCCTCAACCATAGCAGCTCCTTCAGCTGGCAACCTACCCCCTGAGAAGATTGCATCAGAGCATCCTACCTCTAGAATCGCATTCCTAATGTCCGTCCATCCCGAGCCCGAAGATCCTTTAGGGATTGCCACGGATTTCCCTTTCCCCTTCTCGTCAAGGACCGATATCAGCACATACCATCCCCTTTTGTTCTCCCAGAGGGGGAAGAGGATTATCTTCGATCCCTCCTTCCTAGACCTAATAAGGCAAAGTTGCAAATCCAAGTTTACTGCCTCCACCAGGCAGTCACAGAGCCATAAAGCACTTCTCTCCCTTACACAGATCCGAGCCTGGAACCCAAGACCTCTTTCGACCAGACGAACCAGTCTCTCCTTCCCTATCCAATCGATATCAATATCGAACAATTTTGCTTCCACCTGAATAATCTTCTTCACGATCTGCATCTGCATTCAATGAAAAACTTGAATGGGGATTGTCAAATTTTACCTGGCCAACTCTAGCAGTGTCAAGGGAGAAAGGATGGTCAACCAGTCGAAGTGGTAAGAGGAGTTTTAAAGTCCCTCCATGGTGTTTAGTTGATATGCCTTTCCCCATCTGGTGTCTGGAAGATCTGTAAAGTTTAATCTCTTGGAATTGAAAGTTATATCAAGGGTTTTTTCCATGTAGTCAATCAGTCTGGTCTTGTTGTAGTGGTGGCTCAGGGTAGTGTCTGTCATAGTCGAAGAGTAGGGTGATGAGGCCCGATTCTTGCTTACAATTGTGTCTAGCCAACAGCCTCTCATTTTTCCCTCTCACAAGTGAGTGGGGACCTCTTTTGTACATATTGTTCTGTTGGTGTGGGTATTTGTTACCAGAGTATGTTAACAGTTCTTTCTTCTTCTTTTTTTGGTGGAATTTCTAATCGCTATAAATTGTATTCTACATATCTTCAGAAAGAAACTTGGAGAGATGCATGAAAAGAAATGACTGATCAATAACAGCTCCTTCCAGCTAGACTTCTTTTAACAGTGTTGAGATTCCAGAAGCAACAATTAATTCCAGTTTGATATGTATTAAGAATAAAGAAACAAACAACATGGAGCAAAGAGCAAAAACGTAACAGACGTAACAGACCTTGTTAGAATATCTGGGTCCATATCTTGCCACTCCACTCCTTCAATAATTTCCACGATATGCTTAACCCTCTGGTCAAACTCTACAGATTCTAGAAGGGCCAGATCATGACTTAGAAATGTACAGTCATCAATAGGAAGCATCACCTGTCATATGTTAAGTAAGATGTCAGGATTGAAAGAAGTAATGTTTATGGAGAAAATTAATGGATTAAGAGAATTTAAAAAGCTACAAGAAAGAAAGAAGTGCCTTTATGTTAACAGAATATATGAAGATAAGCATTCAAAAATGGCATCCTGAGATAGGATAACATGAATTCTAAGTAACCCACAAGATTTACATGACTCACCCTTCCGTTAGTAATAACTGCACTACCTCCAAAGTCAAGCCCCAGATGCCTCTGAAGAAAATGAGAAACCTGCAAGGTGTTTATGATTAGTTTGTGTATTCTGTTTCCTAAATCAGAACCAAAAGTAATTAAACATCAGAATGGTTACAGAACATTTTGAATTCATCTAATCAATGAATTCCCCAAGA
>JAOXJP010123337.1:0-13793 GCA_025762735.1 Platanus orientalis | reverse complement strand
CAACAAAATCCCAGTTTTGAGTGACACATGTTTCTATTTTGGCCATAACTCTCCCAAATCACATCAGATTCTATATATCTTGGTCTTGCTGGAAAGGTAACTGAATAACCTTTCAAATAGCACCAAAATTAGCCCAAACGGATGAGTTTTGACCCTCCAAAATATGGCCTAAAGAGGAAAATGAGACTACAACTTTGACTTAAAAGACTCCTAATTACATAAGGACTTTAAAAGAAATAAAAGATAACGTCTAACATTAAATCCTAATTAAACTCTAACTCAAACTAAGATAATCTTTCTCTAATATGCACTACATGATCTCTCTTTTCTACAACACATGTGAGTCTTACCCACACATCACATAGGATCCACTTCACCAATGATGTCCGCATAAAAAATAAGATTACTGTCAAGAAAGAAAAACACAAATCATTATTCCATACCCTTCCTGCACCTTATCTCTTCTCCATTACAAAACCCAAATCCTAACCCTAAAGAAAAAAAAAAGAAGAAGAAAGAAAGAAGTTAGCCATGGAAGAATATGAACCCCTGTTAGTCCCATAAGAAACATCATTCAAGCCCTTAACACAATTATCCAACTCCATTTCGAGAAGACCTAATAGAAGAATTAGATTGTGCACCTACAAAAGGAGCTATGGAAGCTCTTCTTCCTTTTCCCATGCCTAGTATTCGGAGCACAATTCGGGTCACCATGACTATAATGCAAGCACTTCTTGAAATGAGATAGATGAGCTAGGAGGTGAGATGGAAGAATTTGAGATAGAGCCACCAGATTTAGAGAGAGAGGCGGGGAGAGAGAGAGAAAAAAGTGACGACTTCAGTTGGGAAAAGGAAGAAAATTTCAAAAGAGTGACACTTTTTTTCTCATGTTGGTGAGCCGAACTGAGCCTGAACCAAGCTTACATTTCCAAGGCCGAGCCGAACCTGAGCTTAGCATTTTAGGCTCGTCACGAGCCTGAGCTTTGTCTTCATCTCATGAGCTCGAGGTGAGATGGGGAAAGCTCGGCTCAGCTCAGCTCAACTCAGCTAGTTGACACCCCTAGATAAAACATCTAAGGAGATTGGAAGGGATTGAAGAGACCCTAACTGAACCTTCCCACTTACCTAGCCATTTGTTACGCTTTGTATGTCCTCCACGCTGCCCCCAGCCTCCTCTTCTCTTGCATTCTCTTCCTTTCTTCCCTCTATCTATTTTTTGTTGAAATGGGGAAATTTATGGTTCCTCTCCCAGTAACCCATGAATTCCTCCCCACTTTATTTCATTATAATGGTTGTAATGACTGAAATGCCCTACAGTCCAATTTTGCCTTAAACCTTGTTCTTTAATTTTTTTTTTCCTAAAAACAACCTAACATGTTTATTTATTTCCTATTAGGACTCTCCCAATGACTTTGGCACACTTGGGTTCCTCTAGAATGTTGGAAATTACAAAAATTCCTTTTTTCTAATTTCTCTCTAGAAAATTTATAGAAAATTTTTAGGTTAGGGAACCTAGTAAAATCCTTGGGAGATATTGGTTTTGTGGACGTTGGGGTCTGGGAGATTCGGATTCTCCCGCTCGCCTGTGGTTTTCAGACCCACTCTTCCACATGTGATGTCAGTGTGTGAAGGTTACTAACCCTTTTCTAGAGGGTCAGGCTTTTCTAGGAGTCGTCACCAACTCAGGTTAACTGATGGAGTTGGAGATCGATTCTCCTCTTTGGGGGAAGAGGAAAAGTCTAGACCCGAAGGTCTAGGGGTTTAACTCCTAAGACTGGTCTATTTTCCTGAGATAACAAGTAAGTTGTTTAGTTGTATTTGGGGAAGGTGTTAGGCACCCCAAATACCCACCCTTTCAGGGTGGCTTTTCCTATCTATACTTGCTTAAGAATGTCATAAAGTACATGCTTGTAGAAGAAATTAAAGTGTACATTTATGTATTTTTTATAGGCTTAATGCCTAAATTTGCTTTCAGCGCCTGAATTTAATTCAGGGAAAATTTAGGCGTTAGCTTTTGAAATATTTAGAAACTTGTCTTTTTAAGTTAAGTCATTAATTAACAGAAGGGACCCTTTGGGTTTATGATTTTTAGAGGGATTGTAGATCCCTCTAAAATGTTTATTTACTGGTCTTAGGTTGGAGCTAACCCTGACACAAAAGGAGAAAAATCTGTATTTTTTCGAGTTTCAGGCTTAACGCTTGAATTTTAACCCAACGTTTAAATTTTTAAAGCCTAAATTTAATTCAGGGTGAAATTCAGGCGTTGAAGGCTAATCAAATCAGCATTTTAACCTTGTTTATTTAGATGTCTGTATGGGTTCCTAGTATTGTGGGACCCTTGGAGAAGGACAAATGGAGTTTTCTAAGATCACATTATGCAACCCTAGGGTTTTTGCAAAGATATGCCCCTAGAAGAGGGCAATCTGGTTATTTGACACAGACTTAATGCCTAAATTTTTTAGCTAATGCCTGAATTTTCAGGAGTTAAGTGTTGACTGGGTTATCAACTTAGCTTGAGTTTTTTTAATGCTCATGTGGGTCCTAGAGCTATAGGACCCTTGCAGAAGGGTGAGGGGGGTTGTCTAGAGTCATAAGGGCCAATCCCTAAAGGTGGGGCCCTTATAGGGTTGAATATTTGCCCTCGGAAGAGGGCAATATGGTCATCCTATGCAGGCTTAATGCCTAAATTTTAGATTGATGCTTGAATTTTCAACTCCTAGATTTAATTCAAGAGAAATTTGGGTGTTGGATATTGAATCAACAACCAACCTTGGGTTTTGGGCCACACTTGTGGGGCCTAGAAGGGTAGGTTCCTCCTGTATCTCTAGGCTAACCCTAGGTCATAGACAGAATCTTGACAAATTTTGAAAAATATTTATTTTAACACAGGCTTTGCGCTTAAAATTCGTCCCAATGCCTGAATTTCCCTACTCAACTCCTAAAATTAAATTTAGGCGTTGGGAGGGAAATTAAGGCCCGTAGAGGTGCTTAAGCATAGGGTTAGACTTTAGAAGGTTGTGCTAGCCTAAGAATAAGTTTAGGGAAAATCAGGGCTCACTGGGGTATATCCTAGATCTTAATGCCTGAATTTATCCTCAATGCTTGTTTGTCCAATGCCTAAATTTTATTTCCATAAAATTTAGGCATTAGTTATTGGGAGCAAATCTAGCAGCTAGATTTCTTGAATTTTGAGCCCTTACGGGGTTTTGAAAATTTCTAAACTTCATGTCAGATATAGGCATATAGCAGGGGAACAACATATCAAAATTTGAGCTACAATACATTTCTAGAAAAATTATAAAAAATTACACATATATTCACTAAACATGGTCTTAAAAGATCAAATTTTTTGGGTCTGTTTGGGAAGCCATCTTGGGGCCCTACCCAACTTGGAAAATTCCCAAATTTTACCATGGTTTGGCCTCCCTCTTGGGAGCTTTATGTTAAAATTTGAGCTCATTCCGAGCAGTACAAAATTCGAACAAAAATAAAGAGATGAGGGTCATAAATGAAAGCCAATGGAGACAATTTAGTTTCCATTGTGTGACCCGAATTGAAGCGGTGTAATAGAATAAATTTGAGCGGCATAACAACATGTGAGGATGATAATTGACATAAAATAACTACCCTAGAGCATGTCTAAACCTTACTTGAGCTTGGGTAAGGGTTAGGGTGCAAGCCTTCAAGCTTTTCCTCTTCTTTATTCTTCCTTCTTATTTTCTTTTTTTCTCCAGGGGGCCAGCTCCGTTGTGCACTAATTTAGAGCTATTTATAGCCCTAAATGTGTTGCATGGATGGTTGGGATTTGATCTAAATCTAATGAGGTGGAGGGCTTGGATTACTTTGTGCTAATTTGAGGTGTATGATTAGGATTCCATGTGGAATGGATGGATGAGATCAGTTTGTGCTAGTTTGCATGGATAAGTGACATGGACAAGGGGAGGGCTCAGATTAATTTGTGTTTGTTGAGTGGAGGATGGGGATTGGGGTAAGGGGTAAAATTAGGGTTTACTAACCTAAAAAGCTCTGAATTGACTATTGGAAGGGAAAAATAGTAAAATTGAATTTGGAAATCATCAGATGAAAGATGGCCCTTGGCCTTGGTGAGCCATAGCCTCTGACTATGCTGAATTACGATATCCAAATAAGAAACTATGCCAAAGATACTCTTTTGGGCACATGGGGAATTCTTAACTAGGAATGCCCCATATTTTCTATATGTCTCTGCTATGTGCCATGTTTAGGGGTTTTAAAGCTTAAAGAGTCCCGAAGCTATAGGAACTGATAAACTGAACATTGGATTTTGGGCAGTTATCGAAGATTTTTTGAAGTAGACATTACTAGACATCTCTCATTGCTTGAGCTTATGAAATGGTCTTTCAAAGTTAGGGAAAATTTTGAGAAAATGGGCTTGACCTTACTGCATTCTGAGTCCAAGAGAGTTCCTAAGGGTATTCCGTGTGCCAGGTACAGATGGAAAGTGCTTTGATCTACCTCGGGCAAAAATGATGGTTAGGAATGCCGAATTTATGGAATCCATTTGGATGTTGACACTTTGGAGGCCCCAAAATTTTTGAGAAATAGCCACTAATAGACTGAATTTCAGAGTTCGGGTGAATTCCTAGGAATTAGTTGAGTACTTGATATTTGGCCATAATCTGTTACTCTTTTTAGCATAATTGAGGGAATCTGAGTAGATAAGTCTTGGGAAAGCTCACATTCCTTAAACGGTTTTTTCGAAGGCCTCATGATTTTAGAGAGATGGGCACCAATTAATCATGATTTAGGCACCTGGGGAACATTTTGGCTCCATATAGATGAAACGCAATCAAAACAGCCTTTTAACCCCTTGAGAAAGATTTGAGATTTCACAGGGATTTAAGATTTCAAATTTCCTTTCTAAGAACTGACGATTTGAAGCTAAGGCCGGGACCGAGAAATGACGATTGACCTTTCTGGATTCAGAGATTAAATGAATCTTTGAGAGCTTTTTCAGGGATCATTTTCTTGTTAGGGTTATCGTAAGTTGAGAAATTGGTTGTTACTAGTCTTAAAGAATACTTGTCCTATGATGAGTTCCTCAGAACTAGGAGAAGTAGGGATGTATGGGATATGACATTACACCATTCAGGCAATGGGAGAAGCTTCAGGGATCCTTTGAGGGTCTACGGGTAAATTCTTGAAGGCAAAAGGGTAAAATGGAAAATTTTTGCCTGTAGGACCGAAAAATGTGAAAATGAGAATTCTTCGCCTGTGATGCTTCATAACAAAAAGGCTTATAGGAAGGAGAATTTGGGTGATTTGAGTGGTAAATGATGAGTTATGGGCCTTTAAAGGAAAAAATGGTAAAATGATAATTTTTTCACCTATGATGCTTCGCCGAGGGAAGGCTTATGGAGATTGGAACAATTGCAAGTAACATGGATGAATCTCTTAAATGTGGATCCCCTCAAAGTCTTATTGATGTTTTTTTTTTTTTTTGGAGAATCAGGGTTTAACCTAGAATGGTGTACTTGGACTGGAATGAGGTGCTTTGACTGATTCATTTGTGACTGAAATATTCAAAATGACTTCTCAGGGAATGCCTAACCTCCTAGAGTCCAAGCTTCCTCTCCCTAAACTAAGGGTGCTTAGAGTCTTGATGCCTAAATGTTGTTGTGCTGCTCTTATTCCATTAGATGACCCGAGTCAAAATTTGGGTGCTGACAGATGCCCTTCTTTGGTATTTATGGCTTCGTCATACATAGCAAAGAAGGAAGCACTTTGATTTTGACTTGGGAGAGACGATACTTCTTTCTTGCTTTCAAAATATGGAATAGTTTTGGTTATGAAATAGTGTAGGAATGAAACTTGTCCCTGACTCTAGAGTCCAGGGTTTTGAAATGAATTTTCTCTCGAAATGCCTTCTCGGGTTGAGATTCAACTCTTTCGGTGTTTTACAAATTCCTTCATTCCGATATTCAAAAGTGGGTATCAATTGAGAGAGGGACTTCCTTTATTTTGGGAAGATGGGCTATTCATGAGTTCTATGCAAGCAATTGGTACTTTCTCTAGCTTCTGGGGTGTTACTGTTAGCATATGCATTTTGTCAGGAGACATGTAAGTCATTGACATTGGGCACAACTGCTTGAAAATATTGTGGAAAACCGATCATGTAAAAGCTATAAACATACGAACCAATCAAATGACTTATGCACTTGTACTTACTTCTAGCTTGCTTGATGATTTAAGTTGTATGAGTTGTTTGAAATTTCTTATGAGATTTTCATGTTGACATGTTCTATATTTGTTGGATTGATTGATGATTGATTCATTTGTAAAGTTGATTGCTTGGATGTCTTTTTGCGACTATCCTTAAGAGTTTTAATGGGACTCACAGAGGTATATTAGTGAAGCTCTCCATGGAAAAGCTATAGAAAAAATATGTAATCATGATTCAACACTGCTTGATTTTACATCAACCAAGGTACGTATGCACTAAGTATCATTCCTGAAGACACATGTGGCTTCACATCAGTCATGACACATAGCCGGATCGATCTATGACATTGCTCCCCTCCCACATAGGAAAATGTCATATTTTACGGGACTCACAGAGATATTTTGGGAGCTCTCTCTAGAAAAGCTATAGGACCTTACAAGGTTAGTGCTACGTACCCATAAAGCGATGGTTACATAGGCTATGGATTGCTCCATGAAATTTTTTTTGTCCCACTTAAACATTATCAAGGTGGGGGGACGTGCAAGGGAGAAACTATAATAATTCTCTCCAAAGCCAGGGTTGAATCTCGCAGGATTAGGTGTTGTGCCTTGCCTAGGTGATAGCAACTCAGTCTTTGCTAAATAAGTATAACACACAACATTTGGAGTGAATGTGACACATGCTTATGTCCCGATAATCCGGTGTCACATAGGTCAGTGCTAATAGGTCAGTCTGTTGAGCAGTGACTGTCAAAACTTACAGAGAAATGTTGTTACACTTTTTCCCGAGAAGCTATGGAGGGGTTTTTCTCACAAGTAACCCGTGTTATGAAAATACTATTTAAGCTTGATAATTGTTTAGACTATGGCCAGAAGCTAGCATTTCATAGATTTGATGGATCGAAGTGTGGTATTGCTCGTTGTCCAAAGCCCAGTAGACATCACGGGGTGGCTGTTAGTAAATCATGTGGTAGATGAGGTACTAAACCAAGAGTGGCCAATGCTAGGTAAGCCGTTCAAAAGTATAGACTGGGATGTGCCAAAATTTGAACTAAAAGGGTGGCTTGGTTTGGATGTATAGAGAAATGTTGAGCTTTTTCCTAAGAAGCAATGGTGGGTTTTTGTCACAAGTAACCTGTTTATTGTAAGGAGGATTCTTTAGACAAAACTAGTAGTCTGTACTAGGGCCTTAGGAATTACACATACTTTATGGAATGAATTATGGTGTGTTCTTACGTCCTCATAAATAGACATCATAGGTGGGTCATACCCTACAGTCCTCCCGTCTTTAACAGAGTGTAAGTAGAGGACCAATCGGGATTAGAGATGGTGTTGTGCTATCTTCGAAAGCTATGGAGGTTGTGATAACAAGGAACTCATTTCTTTGTATTTTATATAACTCCCTAACGATATTAGTGCTAAGATAATACATAGACTATGAATCAAAGTGTATCATTCATTTATGTTTGAATAACTCGGATGCTACGCAATAATTTGTTCGTGTTTTAGGGATTGCTGATAGGGCCTGTTAGAAACTTTTTAGGTTTGTTTTAAAAGTCGTGGGATCTCGAGAGACTGGTGCTACATATCTATTTCAACCATCCAATCTGTAAACATGGTTGGCATAATATACAGGCTATGAAGTGATGATACCTACCTACACCCAAATAGGCGGTTATTTGTGAAGGCCTTTCTATAAAGTTAGGGACCGACTCGACTTAGCGAACCTACGCGGTCTGCATGAGGTAAGTCATAAGGTTTTAAGGCTTACTTTGAAAGCTATGGAGATTCTGAGGAATCAGTGCTATATATTTGTTTCAATCAATTTCTAAAGGTGATTGTCATGGTATATAGGCTATGAAACAATTACGACATTTGTTTATACCTGAGTAGATAATCAGTTATATCATAAGTTTCAACCATTTTTGGTGAGGCAAGACCTAGAGTCCTTCACTGAACCTATGGCAGCTTGTGCAAGGCATTTCAGGAAGTTTTTGGGCTTAATTTTGAAAGCCATGGGGATCCTGAGGGATCAGTACTACATATCTATTTCAACCAATTTCCAAGGACGGTTGTCATGATATATAGGCTATGGAATGATGATGACATTTGCTTATACCTGAAAGGTAATCTGTTATGTTAAGGTTGTAGCCATTTCTGGTGAGGTAAGACCTAGAGTCCCTCACTGAACCTGTAATAGCCTGAGCATAGCATATCAGGAAGTGTGTGGGCCTAACTTTGAAAGTCATGGAGATCTCTAAAAATCAGTGCTACGTATTCATGTTTGTCTTATTAAGTAGGTAATGGAATGAGGATCGACATTTTCCTATGCCTGATAGGCTCTGTGATGTTGAAGGTTGCGGCCATTTCATGTGAGGAGGAGTCCTCACCGAACCTTTACGTGGCTTAAGCTTAACAAGGTAAAAAATGATTGATGCATCATTTTTGATCACACATTTCCATGATTATGGGCTTAACTAGGGTAATGACGCATCATCAGCTTGCTTGCTGTAGAGCAGACTTTAACATAGGTGAAGATTCGCCATTCTGATTGCTTGCTGTAGGCAGACTTTGACAGTTCATGATTTCATTTGATTGTTTTGGTTGCATGTGGACTTTATTGGTTCATGTTGATAAATCTGGTCGCGGAAGAACTTTGCTAGTTCATGTTAAAAGATGTTGTGCTATCTCTAATCTCAATTGATGGGAGACAAGGCATTGTTTCTGCTCTTGTATTTATAGGGAGATGATGAGTCATCTCTTTCTCAATTGATGAGAGATAAGGCGTCATCTCTGCTTTTTTTTATTACAGGGAGATGATGAATCATGTTTATCTCAATTGATAAGAGATAATGTGTCATCTCTATTTTTTTGTTGCAAGGAGATGATGTATCATCTGTAGCTTTGCTTAGCCATGAATGGTAACTTGTTGTATCGTGAATGGAAATTTGTTGGAGATGATGTTTCACCTCAGATTATTTTACTAGGAGGTGACGGGTCATCTCTAATCATAATTGATGGGGAGATAACACATCTCTATTTACAGACTTGGGAGATGATATATCATCTCCATCATTGCTTGGCCATGAATGGAAATTTGTTTGTGCCATGAGTGGCAATTTGTTGTGCCATGAATGGCCATTTGTTGTGTCGTTAATGATAATTTATTAGAGATCATGCTTCACCTTGGATTATTTTACTACTCCTTAATCCTAGAGTTGTCGACAACTATGTAGAAGGTTTTCCTTAGCGAATGAATGGTGTAGCCGATGGTTGACGGTGTTGATTGATTGATGATTGAGCTTAAAGCCTGGATTGGCTGGACTTGACATTTGCTTTTGGAAGAGGTGTCATTTTACAGAAATTTTCCATTTATTTTGAAAATTGGGCCCCTTAGGGTCTTTGAACATTAGGGACGACTTATTATATGACTCTCACATACACAGGGTCATGTTTTTCATATGCTATGATGTCATTCCTGATTTGGACGAAGTATGAAAGGTTTGCAAATTTGGACATTGAATGTGTCTCCCTCTGGAGAATGGGATTACATGCATACATTTGAGGGCTTTGTTTTTGCTTGCCAAATGATGATTTCCAAAGATGTGTGCTCATAAGTTGATTGACTTGACTTAGGGTGCCATTTCTAGTTTTCACCCTAAGTGTTAACTTAATTTTCTCCATTTTTTGCCCCTATTTGCCAGGATTGGGTTAGAGTGCCATTTTCGGTTTTCACTCCTAACTTTGTTAAATTTCTTTTGTCTTTGTCCCTTTTTTGCCCCTGTCCCCAAACAGGTTTGGGCTTTTGGAAAGTGATTGGATAGGGTACATGTTCTTGTTCCAAATTGATTGAATGTTTGACTTGTGTATTGCTAACTTGCGCTTAGAACTTCTCGAAGTGCTAAGGGATTCAAATGGTTGTATTGTTGAATGAATGGCTTATTGAGGGTTTCAAGATTTGCCTTTGAATAGGAAGGATTTAAAGGGTTTAGAAATATGAATATGATTGGCTCCTGATTCGAAACTCATTGCAATTAATAATCATGGTTCTCTACAAAATGTCAATTTCTTGAAGAAGATTATGGTTTTATATAAGATTTTCATGTTTTGAAGAAGATCATGATTCTTTATAAGATCCCCATGTTTTGTAAGATCATGGTTCTCTAGAAAATCCCCATGTATGGTGAGATCATGGTTCTCTATAAATCCTTATATGTTCTTGAAAAAAATCATGGTTCTTTATAAAATTCTTTTCTTTTCTATTTTTTTCTTTTTTCCTTTTTCTTCTTTGTTGTTTGTTTTTGAACCATTAATTCTTTTGTTCTTGATTGGTACGTAGAAATGATCATGATTTTAGGTGTGTAAAAATAAACGAATAGAAAAAATGTTTAGCAAAATGACCATTCAAGGCCTTCTCATTTTGAGGTTTTCAACACAAGTCAGGTTTACATCAATCAAGCAAAGAATTGTTTGACTTGGTCCAAGTTTACAAATACAGGGAAGTCTTTCTCGTCCATGTTTTCCAACAGTAATGCCCCACCAGACATCTTTTGTTTGACGATGAAAAGTCTTTCATAATTTAGCCGAGGCTGGCCTTGTGGTGCCTGTTCATGTGGAAGGACCTTTTTGAGAACTGAGTCTCCTTGTTCAACATCCATGGGTCTAACCCTTTTTTTTTAAGTTGCTTTCATGCTCCTCTGATAGGCATGCCCGTTGCTCATTGCTTGTAGTCTCTTTTCATCAATAAGATTCAGTAGATCATGCCGAACCTGTGCCCAATCTAACTCTAGAATCTGTGCCTCGGCCAAGACTTGGAGACTTGGAATTTCAACTTCAATTAGCAGGATTGCTTCCATGTCATAGACCAATAAATATGGGTTTGTCCTTCTTGTAGTGCAGATTGAGGTTCTATAGGCCATAAGTGCATAGGGCAACATCTCATGCCAGTTGGAGTGATTAGCAATCATCTTCTATAATATCTTCTTGTTGGCTACTGCCACTACTCTGTTCATCTATAGTCTGTATGAAAAAGATCTATGACGGTGAATCTTGAACCTTTTGCAGAGTAGTTCAATGTCTTTCCCTATAAAATTAGTTGCATTGTTAGTGATGATTTTGTTGGGAACACCATATCAACAAATGATGTCTCTCTGTATGAATCTGACTGTGTTCTTCATTGTGACTGCTAATAGAGATATGGCCTCAACCCATTTAGTTAAGTAGTCAATAGCCACAAGGATGTATAGATGTCCGTTGGTGGCCTTCTGAGGCATTGGCCCTACTACATCAATTCCCCACATAGAGAATGGCCAAGGAGTAGTAAGCTTATGTAGTTCAGAAGCTGGTGCTTTGATAATGTTGGCATAAGACTAGAAAGTGTGGCACTTCTTTACATGGTAGCAACAATTTGTTTCCATTGTTAACCAGTAGTAGCCCAGTCAGAGAATCTTCTTGGCAAGCATGAACCCATTCATATTGGGGCCGCACTCTCCTCCGTGAATACCTTCAATGATAGTGGAGGCTCAGCTTTACCTACGCATATTAGAAGGACATAATGAGGGAACTTATACAAGGTCCCACCATGTAAAATAAATTGAGCTGCTAATTTTTACAAAGCACGTTGGTCATTTTTGGAAGCCATAGAAGGAAGAGTCTGATCTTCAAAATAATTCTTTATGTTGAGGAACCATGGTTCCCTATTCAAATCAATAGTTATAATTTAAAGACAGTAGGCCGGCTCAACCCTCTACTCAATCTCAATTGGTGTCATTTATGCCCCTTGAGGGATGTCAATCATTGAAGCTAGCATGACCAAAGTATCTGCAAAGTTATATCTCCTTCTGTCAATGTAGTTGAAAGTTAAGTATTCAAAGCTCTTGGAAAGTATTTGTAGACATTCATGGTAGTCCAAGAACTTCTCCTCTCGGATGAACCAATCTCCAATTGCTTGGAAGATAACAAGTGTAAAATCTCCGTAGACTTTTAGTTCATGAATGCCAAGTTAATGGCTGCTTTTAAACCGATGATGTAAGCTTCATACTTGGCTATGTTGTTACTGCATGGAAAGTGTAGTCTTGGGGCAATTAGAATGAGGATGCCTATAAGGGAGATAAGCATGACTCTGATTCCACATCCCAGCTGATTAATGACTCCATCGAAGTACGTCTTCTATCTAACAATCTTGTTTAATTCAACTTCGACACAAAGTATATGCTCGTCTAGGAAGTCAACTTTCAAAGAGAAGGGCTCATCTACTAGTCCATCTACTAAGAAGTTGGCTATAACTTGCTCCTTGATAGCTTTCTATGAGACACAGGTGATTTCAAATTTAGATAGCAACATCAGCCATAAGGTAGTCCTTCCTGTAGTTGCGGGTTTCTTGAATAGATGCTTGATGAGATTTATACATGAAATTAGAAATACTTTGTAAGAGAGGAAATAATGTCGAAATCTCTTGGTAACATAGACCAAAGCAAGGTAGGTTTTCTTGAGAGGCATGTATCTGGTTTCGTAGTCCTTGAAATGCTTGCTCAGATAATAAATGGTTTATTTTTTCTTCCCTATATTGTCATGTTGTCCTAATACAGACCCCATAGAGCTGTCATGCACAATCAAGTATAAAATCAGCGGCCGATCTGGATCTAGAGAAATCAATACAGGCGGGCTTAGCAGATATTTCTTGATCTTATCGAAGGTAACCTGGTAGTCATTATTCCATTTTCTTGGAACATTCTTTCTTAGTAATTTGAACAAAGGCTCATAAATGGGAGTGAGCTAGGTAATGAAGCGACTGATATACTGAATCTGAATGCGGTCTAGGAAACTGCGTACATCCTTCTTTGTATGGGGTGTAGGCATTCCAATGATTGCTTTGGCCTTAAAGGGATCGACTTCTATGCATCTCTCACTGATGATGAAGCCTAACAACTTTCCATGAGAGGCTCCAAAGATGCACTTGTTTGGGTTCAACTTCAATTTATATTTCCTTAAATGGGCAAACAACTTCAGTAGATGTTTCAGATGATCTTCTCGATGACGAGACTTAACAACCATATCATCAACATAGACTTCCATCTCTTGGTTAATCATGTCATGGAAGGGGGCAGTCATGGCCTATTGATATATTGCTCCTGCGTTCTTGAAACTGAAAGACATAACTTTATAGCAAAATATGCCCTAAGGGGTAGTGAAGGCAGTCTTCTCACTATTTTCCTCTAACATCTTGATTTGATTGTAGCCGGAGAATCCATCCATGAAGGATATAATCTCATGTCCGGAAATACTATCAATGAGCACGTCAATGTAGGGAAGAGGGAAATCATCTTTGGGACTAACCTTGTTTAGGTGTCTATAATCGATGCACATTCGGACCTTGTTGTTCTTCTTGGGTATAGGGACAATGTTGACTAACCATTAGGGATATTGGACAGACAAAAGAAAGTTTGCGTCTAGTTGTTTTTGTATTTCTTCTTTGAGGGCTAGGGACCATTATGGTCATAGACGCCTAGGCTTTTGTTTGATGGGATGAATATCTGGGTTAGTGGGGAGCTTGTGGGTGACAAGGTCTGTGTGTAGACCAAGCATGTCTGCAT
>JAOXJP010123326.1:0-13794 GCA_025762735.1 Platanus orientalis | reverse complement strand
ATTTAAAGCATTGTAGCCTTCAAGGCAATTCAATTTTTCATTAATAAAAGTTTTAGTACGAGTTTCTCTTCCTTGGTTAAGTTTAGGGTTTTTCCCAAACAAAGGAGACGACATGTTCTTCTCCTTGCTATTTCACTACGTCAGTTGATATCAAATCCTAGTCAACAAACCTGGGTTCGATGGTTAACTCACAAAACGATGGCAACCTCTCTAGCGACAGTGAAGTTTAGGGTTTTTCCCTAACAAAGGAGACGACGTGTTCTTCTCCTTGCTATTCCGCTGCGTCACAAATCATCCAGTTGGCCAACAGATTCTTCATTCCAGACCGATTGATTATCAATTCAATACATAACCTCTTGGTCATACTATCATCCAAAAATCAGATCAACCGAACTTTTAAGGTTCTTCGTTAGGTTACACTATGAGCTACACTACTGCCCAAGCATGGGCTGGTCTGGATTGATGAGACTAGGTGCCATCTGTACCTACAAGTGTAAGAAAGAAACTTGATTATGCTCCTATAATACTTCTCTAATGACAAAGATTAGTTTGGTGACTCCTAAATCTTCTAACTTCTATGCAAAAATTGGTTCTCTCGTAATTGAAAAACCATTTTTTATGAGCAGCTCCGTTCGTAATCGTTACCTTTGCAAAAAAAAAAAATTCTTTCTGAATTTCATATAACTCATTATTTATATTACTTTTACTCCAGTATATAATAATATGTTCCATGGATAGTTTAGGAAGAAATTTTCTATTAATTCTTGCTTAATTGGTTAATGAAAAATCATACGTAAAACCACTAGCTACAAAGCAGAGGCTTTACAAAGCCCTTTCAATAATAGTATTAACCAATAAGTTTCCAATATTTAATCAGGCCTGTTCAATCAAATTACCACAAGATGAATTGACCAGGTTGATCAATGACCTATTTTATTCTATTTTCTAGCATCTAATACAGACAATGTAGGTCCTAACCTAGGTTTGTGTTGCAAAAATCTCAATTAACAATCTTATGCTAACAATGCAAAAGTTCTGAAGACTGAAAGAGGGGATGCTCTCGATGAGGTTTATGAATGTTGCTAGTTATTGTTGTTTTTTTCCTTTTAGATAAATAAATAATTTTATTGATCACAGAAAAAAGAATTACAATCTTGTGTATATATATGAAGAAGCATCCCTCAAGATTTCATTTTTGAGATTAATTTGCGTGAAACTCATTGGGATATAAAATTTTTCCATCGGAAGAACTCAAGGTTGCAAGGATATCTGTATATGCTTGATTTCAAAATACTCTAAATATGGAAGAGACGTGGAAATCTGCTCTAATAAGCACACAGTTTTCCAAAGATTGCAACACTTTGAAGAGATGATGTCAACCCCAATTTTGGAATCCCTATTGATAAGAAGCTTCTTATACCCAAATTAAATAGCAAGAGCGAGACCTCTAAGTAATCCATATAGCTCCATCTATAGAATATTTGATATTGTCACCATGTCAATATATAAGCAAAGACTGCTGCAGCTGTTTCATCTCTAACAAGACCACCATAACCAACATGATCCGAAGCTAAGGACCCATCACAAGAAAGAGACCACCATCCATGCTTAGGGGATCCAAGAGCACATTATGGGATCTATGACGCATCATAGTTATTGTATCTCTAGTTGTAAGAATGGAGAAACACACATCTTACAATCAATCCATTTCTTATATCAACATTCTAGGTTACCACTATTATGCAAAATTTTCACATTTTGATCATTATAGGTAACTAACTGAAAGCCAAGTGTGTTCCAAAAAATAAAAATCAAGAAAGTAATCAAAATCAACATATAAGGAAGAAATAAAAAGGTGCATAGTAAATATATGCTTTGAAAGAAAAGTCATTGGTCTTTGTTGCACATGCATGGATAAACCATCTCAATTGCCTTCCCTTCATTGTGTCATCTATTGGTGCTACCATTAATTCTTGTAGGTGCATTCATTTTTGTTTTGTCTCTTAGTCTTCCACAAAGTCATTTCACATTTCACATTTCTCATCTCAGCTACACTAATTTTGTGGTTGTGTTGTTTCTTAATTGCTTAACATTCTACTCTACGAAGCAAGACTGATCTTATATCCATCATGGAAAATTTCTAAATGTATCAATCATACAACACATTCAAAGTGTTCTTTCATGACTACTTGTAGGAAGAAATATACATGCAACAACCAAAGGGATTTGTGGTTGCAATTGCAAGAAGAGGAGAATTTTTATGTAAGCTCAAGAAGAACTTATATGGTTTGAAGTGGTACAAGAAATTTGTTGGGTTATGTCCAACAACAATTATAGAAAGTGTCATGCAAATCATTGTTGTTATTATAAAAGGTTTGACAACGATTACATTTTACTTATCTTTTATGTAGATGATATGCTATAGCTAGTTACAGGGTCAAACATTCAAGAGATCAATAATTTGAAGGAACAATTGTTTAAAGAGTTTGCAATGAAGGATTTAGGTGTTGAAAATTATATTCTTGAAATGAGAGTCAATGGGGACAAGATAAATCACACTTTAAAGTTGTCCTAAGAAGAATATAATGAAAAAGGTCCTTGGCAGGTTCAAAATGAAGGATGCTAAGCCTATTAGCACCCAATTGGTTTGTAATTTTAGACTTTCTAAGGATCCACTCAATATTTGATAGAGTGACAGCTATGTCAATACTCAACATTCATCTATCCAAAGAAGACCCAGACAAGGAGGATGATCTAATATGGACTAAGACCCCTTATGACAATTCCTCTACTAAGTCAACATATAAATTGCTAGCATATTCAGTTGGATCTACATCAAGGAGTTAAGAGGAGGAAACAAAAGCTTTTTGGAAAAATTCTGGAAGATAAAAAATATCCCTCCAAAAGTCCTCACTTTCCTCTAGAGATGTCTCAATGGTGCCCTCCCCTTTAAACCCAAAACTGGTAGATTCCTCAAAGAATGTGATACATTATGCCCTATTTGCGAGGACAAGAGAGAAACTGAAAATCATCTTTTCTTTGAATGTGAGATGGCTCAAGTGGTCTGGTTTGGCTCGAACCTAGGACTCAGGCTCCAACGATGTAGCAAATCCTATAGAGAATGGATCACAGAGTGGTTCTCACCCTTAGAAGAGAGGACATTGATCACTTAGGGTGCTATAATTATGTGATGCATTTGGAAGACCATGAATAAACTCCTCTTTGAACAACATACAATTTTAGCCAGGGTGATTGTGGAAAAAGTAGCCTAGATGGCAAAAGATTATTCTCTAGACCCAAATCCCCAAAGTGAGCAAGGAAATGTAGACCAAGCCTATCACCGTCCAACACAATGGATTGCCATGCCAGAAGGAAGCTTGAAATCAATGCAGATGGGGTAGTAGGAGCATTAAGTGTAGCCGCAACCATAACCCGAGACCATAACCCGAGACCATACAGGACCATTTAGGGCAACAGGTGCCCTCAACCCTTGCAACCCTAAAGAGGCAGAAGCCTCTGCTTTCCTGATTAGACTGAATCTTCTTAAAGAACTACCCCCAGTGCCCACAATCATTGACGGAGATAGCATAGTGATAGTCCAACTCCTTATTGACAAGCAATCCTCTTGCCTTTGGAGGAACAGAAATATCATCACAAACTGCTACCAACTACTAGAGTATCACAACCAAGTTTCCATTTCATATGTTCCTTAAGATTGCAAGGAAGCTGCCCACTCAATGGCGGCTATCGCATCTAAGGAATAGTTGACCTCTAAATGGAATGGAACTCCCATTCCTCAGCATATTTCATCCATACTTCAAATGGATATATCTGTATTGAGGATTCTCTTTGATGAATGAAATTTAGCTCTTTGCTGAAGAAAAAAAAAAATAGTTGGCAGTCTAATGCATGCTATGATCTCCACAAAACCAAACATAGCACAAGTAGTGGGAGTTGTAAGTTATAGTTTCATGAGCAAACCGATAATACAACATTGACAAGTAGTAAAGTGGATTCCTAGGCATTTGAGAAACACTAAAGAAAATGCATTATGTTTATGAGGGTTTAAACTTGCATTATAAGATTATGTGGATACAAATTTGGTTGGGGTTGTTGACCATAGGAGATGTATTATAGGATAATTATTCACTTTGGGAAGTGCAATAGTGAGCTCGTTTACAGCTTTTGAAGACTGTAGCTTTCTACAACAAAATCTGAATACGTTGCAACTACAAAAGCAAGCATGGAAATGATTTGATTGCAAAGCTTTTATGGAATAATTGGACAAGAAGTAAGAGAATAGTAAATTATATAGTGATTTTTCGAGTGATATTTCTCTTGCAAACAATCTAGTATATCTTTTCAGGACAAAGCATATACAATTGTGATTTTTTGTGGAGCCTAATGTTATTGGTGATAATCAAGACACGATTCTCCTGGCTTGAAGGATAACATTGTACTTTTATGTGTTGGTTGTTTAACCCTAAATTCCTTGGGATATTTCTATGTATTTTATTTTATTTTTTGCTATTAGGGCTGTAAACGTGTTTGCACAACTTTTCTTTTTTTAGCATAGAAAAACTTCTATGGCTCCATGGTTTTTTCCTAACTTTGGGGTTTTCTACAAAAATAGTTATGTTGTGTTTTTATTTTGTTTTTCTTGTTTATTTCTCTTCGATTAATTTTGCATCCCAAGTCTATACATTGGGTAATCCCTAACATTTATGTCTTCTGTTAATTCTATTTTCCAAATGTTAATTTTCAGATCAAATCATTTAATGAATAAGTCACACGTTTGCCAATTGTCAGGTTACCAACCGCTGCACAAAATTTCTAGTTCAGTTATCTTGATGATCATCACTGGATCACTAATAAGTTGGCATTACTGATGCATAATTCACAAGATGGATCGATCAAGATTTGGTTCAAAATCAACAGAACGCATAATAAATCTAATTCTTTGGGTTTAAATCACCTTTGGACTTATTCAATGTATATCGGTTCGTGTCATCGAATTGTACTTGGGTGTTAAGCTTACTATGAACTAATGTTGATAAAGTCTGTGGATGCTGTACCACAGACCTGGGTTCAAACCCGTCTCCACCTACTAATAAATTAACCAGTAACGATTAGCTATCAAAAAAACAAATAAAAAACTCCACCCCTACCAAACACATTACTCACAAATCAAAAGTCAATGAGTTGTGAAATTCCTGAGTATGACAATCGAACTTCAAAGCATAAAACCCAATTGATATTAACTTTGGTGTAATGAATGTAATCTTGGAAGAAGCCAACGTAATGTGGGAAAAAAACCTGTTATGATAAAGGAAGTCAATGGCATGAATGTAGTTTTGAAGGAAATTTTGTGTTGATAGTACTGGAAGTTAACGGCATGAATGCATTCTAGGAAGAAAATCTGTTGTGATAATGGAATTTAATGTGACATGAATGTAATGTGGGAAGAAAATCTGTTGTAATACTGAAAGTTAATGACATGAATGAAATCTGGGAAACAAATCTGTTGTGATAAAGGATAATAATACCATGAATATAATCTTGAAAGAAAATCTATCATGGAAGGATGTTAATGGTATGAACGTAATCTAGAAGAAAATTTGTTCCGATAGTAGAAATAAATGGCATGAATGTAATGTGGAAATAATAATTTGTGGTAATAATCGTAATTAATGATGGCTTTAAAGATTTAGGCTCTTTAAAGCCTATATAACACAACTTGTGAAACCCATCTTTCAAACTCGAGTAGTGAGTGAGAAAAGCTCTCCTATTCTTACTTCTTCTTCTTTTTTCTCGAACCCACCTTGTCTTTCTGTTAATAGTGTTCTGTATTAAACATATGTTAGCTTTAATTTCTCCATACTAAACGTGGATTTCACAAACAAAAGCTAAGAAGAAGATCACTGTTCATGGCATTTCAGCAGAATCTAATGCAGCAGGGTACTCTCTCTCTCTCTCTCTCTAAAATCCTTGCCCATGTGGTTTAGTTGATTTAATCATTCTTCATACATTCGATTTGAGTTACCCCATTCAAAGACATCAAATTTGCTAGGTTCTGACAAGGGGTTCTCTTGCCAATACATGTATTTGCATATGTGCACAGTTACTAAAACACCACTCAAGCATATATTAAATATTTTAGCAAATATATCTGTGGGGTCAATTTTTTATTTATTTTTAAATAATAGGGTTGAACAACAAAAGTACAATACATTGGCCTATTCCAGTTTATTGAATCTTGTTTTTATTGATTTTCTAATTTAAATCTTTGCAACATATGCATTCATGGGTTACTGATACTGTTTAAAAACTCATACCGGGGTGTTTTGTTTCTGTTTGAGTCAGTATTTATATATTTGATAAAATTTGAATCTCTAATTCATGGAGGTGTGGGCTTGGCTTTTGTGCTACAGATATAGAAACAAATTTTCTAACCACAGTGGAGGTTTCAACCGAAATTTATCTGCTGGGATTCTACAAATTGCAAGAGAAGTGATATTCAAGTTTTATATATCAATTGCATTAAGGGTAGCAGAATATCATATGGGGAATGAAATGGCCTGGATGATGAAGGCAGTTGATGGATTTCATATCCAGACAAACCAATAGACCATGCAACCCTGGTGAGAAAAAATAGAATAATAAAAATGAAATAGCGAGGAAGATGAAGACAGTTGATGGATTTCATGTCCCAAAAAATTGATGTGGGCCCTTGTTAAATTTGCCAAACTAATAGGCATTCACTTGAATTATTGCTTCTTATAGGTGTTTTATTTTCCTCAACACATATATCAGTAACAAAGCAAGCACCTGTCTTGTTAGGTCCTACCAAATATTCCAATCTGACAGTTCTCAGAGGTTAGGCCAATCTCATGCAAAACAAGTGGTGCCCAATGCGAGACCTACTGATGGAACTGTCTACATTAATAACCGTATAGATAGAAAAAACAAGAAAAGGGAAAAGGAATCTTAAAAACACTGCCACGTAATAATCGGTGAGGATTTTATGGCCTGAAATCCTCTATGCCACCCCCCCTTGTGAGCCACTCAATGGCCACACAAGGGAGGGGTGATCAACTCAGTTTTTGAGATGTCACATCACCTCCAAAAAGTGAATTGATTCCCCCCTCCCTTGTGTAGCCATTGAGTGGCTCACAAGGGGGTGGCGTAGAGGATATCAGCCCGGATTTTATACGCTGACCCCTAACCTCTGCACATGTCTGCTGATGGTCAAGCGGTGGAAACATCAGCGCCAAAAGTGATCTTCACATTTTGGGGGTGTGTCTAAATCACTTCTGATGCTGATGTGGCCACCCTTTGACCTAGGTGTTTGCCTACGCCAAGCGTTGAAAAGCCTCGCCATGTAATATTCCAATGGGTTTGGTTGGTTTCATGCCAACTTTATACCAACCTCATACATCAGTCAAATCAGTTTTGAACCAACCCATCAAGCTGGTTTTGCTCATCAAGTCATGTGGTTGACTTTATCCCAATCAAAGGTGGTATCCAGTGCTGCTGCCTGGTCCACATGATGACCCATTTTTTGTCTATAAAATTGTAAATATTCAGGTTGTAGGGGTCTTTGTGGGTTTCAGGCCCAAGAGTTTTTTGTTGGACCAGTGGCATGAGCTAGAATTTGTTGGCCTGAAGCCCATGTCTAGATTGACATAGCGTCAAGAATGGGCCTCACCAAGCCCATTGATTCTGGGAGACACCCCAATGTATTGTATTTCCCTAACCCAAATTGCTTAGATGGCCCACATATATTGATTGATGATACAATCACTATAAAAACCTCTTGGACAGGCTATGATCAAAAACTCAGATCAACCGAACTTCTAAGTTTCTCAATTATAATACTGTGATCCATAATGCAAATTGTTAATTGTTTTGGATTTCGGGAAATAAAATCTAATTAGTTTTTACTATTTTGTTTTATGGGTAGTTTAGGAAAGGAATATGTATAAATTCATTAATTGATTTTCTGGCCTGGTCCACATACTTTGGCCCATAGTTTTGAGAACCGAAACAGCCATCGACCATTAAGGTGGACAGTTCAGGTGCAATCAAGTTTGACCATTGGTTTACATGATCTAACCATGGTTCGCTTTAAATATAAGTAATATGTAATAAAATACTAAAAAACTATTATAAAAGGCTTATGAACAGCTTGTTAATTTTTAAACATACCAAAAAATATAATAAAATACCAAAAAATAAAAACAATTCATGGAAAGTGGGACAGGATTTTGGAATGACACATTTTTAATTTTTTTCTTCTAAATTTGTGCTACAAAAATAAAAATAAAAAACTATTTGGTTTTAATAGAACCGGATTCATAAAAAAAAAAACCCGGCCAGTTTTCATTGGTTTGAACCTGTTTTCCAGTCATATCCAATTTTTGATAGATTAGTTTAGGGTGCTTGTTCCGGTCAAACTGGGTCCGACCGTTCGGTCAGGTCCAATTTTCAAAGCATGCTTTGGCCCATCTCTTGTACGTATAAGAAGAGCACCATATAACATCTTTACAAAGCAATGGGAAAAGGTTTCACATATAAATTTATTTCCACTTTTCTTCCCGACCAATGTGGGATTAGAACTTCCATACGAATAAAGTGCTTTTGCACACAGACTCACCGAATACATATACATTATATAAATTAAAATATACAATAGCTTTGAACCTAGGTTGTCTATGCCCCCTAAATTGCTGGTTTGGGTGCTATACTGCGGGAAAGGAGGAAATTCTTGCACCATCTCTGGGTTGGTTGGATTGGGTTAGCCTTCTTAGAGCTTAGTTTTAGTTTTGGGTAGGAGAGCCTACTAAATCAAGTTTTTTTCGGTGAACACCTAAATCAAGTTTACATTTTTGGAATGATAATAATGTGTTGGTTAACTTTGGTGACCAGTGCCCTTGCTCCATATGGGATGGGCATAATAATCAAACCGACCTCAGTCTGGCTGTGTGCAATCTTTTGTGGTATGGATTTAATTTGAAATGAATTGCAGCAACTTATAAACGATATTTTGGAGGTTTTGATTTTTTTCAACATAGATCTCTTGCCCTACCTTGACCCAGCCCATCTTATACTCTATCATGGAGCCCGGACATTGTGCAGACAAAAGATGTGTGCAAGTTGTGCTTATGAACCAGGCGGCTCACGCAGCAGCACTGAAAAGTGATTTACACTTTTTAGGGGTGCGCTTATCACTTTTCGGCGCTGATGTGTCTGCCCCCTGGTCCATGCACACAACTTATATACATCTTTTGTGTGCACGAAATCCGGGCGGTCCATCTTGTTGACAAGTCTTCAGATTGTCTGAGAGAAATATAGTCAGGTTTTTATTAATGCATTATTTCTTGTGTTTACTTGCACAAGGTAGATCATTTTGGGAGTTTTTGACGCATATTATTTCAATTCCATTTTCATAGATTAATAATATGCATTCCGACAACACAAATGAGTTCTTTGAATTTCAATTCCATCCATCCGACGACTTGGGCTTCCAAACGGTAGAATTCTGAATCAATGGAATTTATGGTTTTCAATTCCACAAAATTCAAACCTATCCTTAGGTTTCTTCTGTGTAACTGTTCTATTTGAGCAAAATTCTGCACAAGATATCACACTAGTATTGATCTTGAATCATGAGGCTGCAGCGTCAAGCCACGCATGAAAAAGATTTTAAAAAAAATGAAAGTTTGTTAAGTTTCTTTGTATCAGACACTTGTTCCATCTTCTTAATGCTGCTTTTATTTTCTAGACCTTATTTTGATGCCCACATCACCTATTTGCTGCTCAGCATATATTTCTTCAAGCATACATTTCCAAGGTTATTCATTGGGTCAGGCTGGCCTGAAATCCGATATGTCCAGCCAAAAAAGTAGACAGGTGTGGCCAACCAAACTTTGGGTTAGGTTGAGTTCGGGTCCAACATTTAGCCTCATACCCAGCCTGAAGTAGTTAAAAATAAATAAATAAATAAATATATATATATATATATATATATATATATATATTGGGTTTGTATGCTTATAACAAACTTGCCATCATCAAATAGTCAATGTTATTACACATTAAAAAGAAAAAAAAAAGTTCAACGTGTCAACCATTCAATAAGGCCCATGTAATATGCATTCAGGAGGCATTACAAGCCAAAATTTGGTTCAAAGTTTAAGCGAGGAGTTTTAAGTTCGGGCAGGTCTAACTCTATCTGAAGCTAGTTGCTTTAAAACAGGTCGAGTTTGGTTTAACTACCTTGGGCCAAGTATGGGCTGAGTTCGGCTAGACCTTGGCCCCGTCCAGCCCCACCCGATTGACAAACCTATACATTTCAAAAACATAGATTCTACATTAAATTGAGCACGTTTCAATAAATTGATATGAGTGCATTTGGATTCACAGAATTGTATAATTGAAAGCCATAAAATTGAATTCTATGGATTCAAAAATCTATCATATATATATATAAGCCGACCCCAAATAGTTGGGATAAGGCTATTTGTTTGTTGTTGTATATATATATATTCAAATATTCAAAAATCTAAATCAGTCCCATTTTGTTCACCCTCTACATAGTGGGTGGCCTTGTGATTTTATGGCCCATCACTAAGGACTCCCAAGCCTTGCGAGTTGAGTACTGAGGCTTTGCATTGGCCATACTTGGGCTTCTGTATGGCCTTTAGTTCATCAATAATTGGTGCAAAGACATTATATCCACTTTGGTTGGGATTTTAATGAAGTTTAACCACTATGAAGATTACTTGGGAAGAGAAACTACTTATATTTTTTTCTTTATTTTTTAACTCTTTCCATAAGCTAACATGGGCTAGATTTTCCACTCCAGGGTATTTTGGTCAATTAATAGTAATATAGAGCGTATTTTGGATACTTTGTATTAAAAACTCCTCATAATTGCTAGAGGATGGAAGGCATTTTAATCAATTGGAATAGACTTAAAGCATAAGCTAACTGAGCTACATTTTCCACTCAGGGGCATTTTTGTTAATTAATAAAATAATATAGCACATTTTGGGTACTTTGTGTTAAAAAAATCTTCACATTTTCTTGAGAGAGGATGGCATTTTAGTCATTTGATTAGACCTAAGTTAGATTTTCCATTCAAGTACATTTCATTAATAAAAGAACAGAGGGCGTGTTGGGTACTTTTTGTATTAAAAACTCCTCACAGATGCTTGAAGGAGGAGGGGATTTTTGTCTTTTGAATAGACCTTAAGCATAGCTAACATGAGGTAGATTTTCCACTTAGGGGCATTTTGATCAAATAATAAAATAACAATGAGTATTTTGGATACTTTGTGTTAGGAAAACTCTTCACAATTGCTTGAGAGGATATGGAAATAGATTTGGGTACCCCAATTCCATTTCCACTCTTCCAATTCCCAAAATCCAAATGCACCCTAATAGAAATGCTATAATTATGCGAACAATATGAAATTTAGAAATTGTTGTGATACATTCTAAAAAAGTTGATTATGTTTTTTTCTAAATTTTTATCTACCAGTTTGTCCTTACCATAAAACTAATTCATACCATGCTATAAAATAGGGTTTAAAGTAGAACCACTCACCTAAGCAAAATCAACTTTTTTAGAAAAAGATTTAGATATATAGAACAACAACAGACAACTCAAACCATAGTAAGAAGATCTTCAAGAGTCTCTAGACCTACACAACATTATTCTCTTCTCTTTATTATTTACTAATAGCTAATAGTGGTGACCCATAATGTTATGAAGAAGCATTGCAGGTAGATGAATCAGTCAAGTGAGAGTTGGCCATAAGTGATGAGATGAACTTACTCATGTCAAATCAGACATGGGATTTGGCTAAGTTTCCAAAGGAAAAGAAAATCTACAAAACAAATGGGTATATAGGTTGAAGGAGAAACATGATAGTAGTAAATGCTACAAAGTCAAATTTGTTGTGAAGGGATGTCAATAAAAGAAAGATACTAATGATTACACTTTTTTTTCTCTAATTGTGAAGATGCGTATAATTATAATGTTTCTAAATGTTGTGGTTGTAGAAGATCTACATCTTAAACAACTAGATTTAAAAACTACGTTCCTTTATGGAGATTTGTAGAGGAAATATAAATGCAACAACTAAAATGATTCATGATTCCAAGAAAGGAGTAATTTGTATGTAAGCTCAAAAAGAGCTTATATGATTTGTAGGCCCCCAGATAGTGATAGAAGAAGTTCAACGAATTTATGTTTAGCAATAGGCTATAAAAGGCTTCATGAATCATTGTTATTATTACAAAAGGTTTGAAAAAAGTTAAATTCTACTAATCTTATATGTAGATGATAGCTAGTTGCAAGGTCAAACATTCAAGAGATCAATAATTTGAAGTAATAATTGTCTAAGGAGTTTGCAATGAAGGATTTAGGTACTGTAAAATAGGTTATTAGAATGATAATCAATAGATATAAGGTAAATTACACTTTAAAGCTATCCTTAAAAGAATATATTGAAAAGGTGTTTGGCATGTTCAAAATGAAGGATACCAAACCTGTTCACACCCTTGGATGGTCATTTTAAACTCTCTAAGGTGAAATCACCTAAGTCAAAAGTGGAGTATGAGTATATTGCCGTAGTAGCACATGCTTCAGTTGTTGGTAGTTTGATGTATGTTATGATCTCCTATAAAGCAGACATAACACAAATAGTGGGAGTAGTAAACAAATTCATGAAAGGTAGTAAAGTGGATTCTTCAAGACTTGAGAAACACCGAAGACAAGGCATTGTGTTTTGTTGGGTCTAAACTTGCATTATAGGATTATGTGGATGGATATTTAGTTAGCGATGTTGACCATAGGAGAATTATTATATCCATATGTTCACTTTAGGCAGTGCATTAGTGAGTTGGGTTTCATAGCTTTAGAAGATTGTAGCTCTCTCTCCAACATAAGCTAAATATGTTGCAGCTACAAATGCAAACAAGGAGATGATTTGATCAATCTTTATGTAAGGGACAAGAAACATGTGAATAGTAAATTATACAATGATAATGTAAGTGCTATTCATCTGCAAAGAATCAAGTATTCCATTCCAAGACAAAACATATACAGTTGTGGTATCATTTCATACGTTCACATTTGGATGATGGATTATTGTAATTTGAAAAAATACCCAAAGGCAAAATCCAGCAAATATGTTTACCAAGGTTATCATTATTGATAAATTGAAGCTATGTTCAGCTTTAATTGGTCTTCAAACTTGAAGACAAGGAAGAGAGTCACATGAGTTTAACAATCTTAAAAGTCTTTTCACAAGTGCATCCAATAGTCTTATTAAAAGATTGTGATTAGGCTTTATGTGATTTTTTTTTTTTTTTTTTTTTTTTTTTTTTTTTTTTTTATGTGAAGCCTGATGTTACTGATGATTCAAGGAGGTACTGGTAATCAAGCCATGATTCCCCCCACCCAAGGGACAAAATAGAATTTTTAAGTGGTGTTTGTTTAACCTTAAATTCCTTGTTGTATTTATTTGTATTTTCTCCTACTAGGGTTGTAACCATTTTTTATTTTTTGATAACCAATGTATCCAGGCCTCTTAGAGCACCTGATTATGTCCTCGAGGCATTTTGTAGGGTTGTAAGTATGTTTGTGCAACTATTTTCTTTGAGTGTAGTGAAAATTCTACTGCTCTATGGTTTTTCTCTAGTTTTGGGGTTTTCTACATAAATCAGTGTGATATGTTCTTGTTTATTTCTTTTCGAGTAATTTCACATCCCAAGCTTATGAAT
>JAOXJP010123315.1:0-13794 GCA_025762735.1 Platanus orientalis | reverse complement strand
TAGCGGGAAACGAACCGTCAGTTAGCATAAATAGGCAAAAGCTTCAAATCCTTTTCATTTTCCTCTTGCTTATTCCCCTCTATTGTGGTTCCTTGTGATTTTCATTCCAAAATCCTTTGCTCAATCATCTTGATGGCTCCACTAAAGAGGAATGCCAACAAAGGGAAAGCCTCGGCTACGTCGAAGCTTTTGGTTCAAAAGCCTTTACGTCCGCCTCCAGTCAACTATGGGCCATTTCTCGATGCCTAACATGTCATGAACTACAAGCACTACTTTTCGAAGAAGCCAATAGCCATGGAGTGACATGTTCATGAGAAGACTCTATTTGACACACTCATAGGCTATGAGTTGGTGTCTGGAGGTTGAAAATCCTTGAGGACAATTAAGGGAGAGGTTTAGGAAGAAGTTGTATAGGTGTTTTGGTCCAACATCCATGATTCCAATCTAGACACGCTTGCCTTCCACACCGAGGTCTATGGTGTTCAGATGGACTTAGACCCTAGCACTTTATCCACCTTACTAGGGATTGCCAGGCCCACTGGTGGAGCGGTTTTGTTCCCTCATGGGGATCTTGACAAGGCTGCCATTTCAGAGGTGTTCGGTCGTGAGAACACTATGTGGTTTGGGAAGCTTCAGGCCTCTGAGTGCCACCTTGAGGTGAGGTTTCTCAATTTGATATTCTCACACAACCTCTTCCCAACGACACACAACAATGACATGCCTAACACGATGGTGCATGTTATCTATTCTCTCCTTACCGAGAAGGAGGTTGACATTACGGCCATCATATGCCATGTTATCATTTCAGAGGCACGTACCTCCAGCTCCTCCAGGTTACTTCCCTATGGTATGTTGATTACACACCTGTTAGAGGTTTGTGGGGTATCATTCCCCAAAGATGCTACCACCCTGAGACAGGGAGCTGAGATAGGTTAGTCGACCATTCGGTAAATGCTTTGAGAGGGCACACACTCGAAGAAGAGGAAGCTTGCTTAGGCAGAAGCAAGATCCTCTAGTGCAGCTATGCCTCCACCACCAGCAGCAGTAGAGCCATCTGCTCCTCCTCCTCCAGCATCGACTGTCCCATAGGGTGAGCCCTCAGTGCCCACCTATTTACATGAGACCTTGGATAGTCTCGAGGTGTTGTCCGAGCGCATCATTGGCCATCTCGAGAAGATGGCAGACAAGCTCAATAACATTGAGCTTCGAGTGGAGAGATTGGAGCATGATGTAGCTCCACAGATCTCTCATCCCAGTGTCCCTCTAGACCTACGGGCATAGAGTGACGAGGATGAGGATGATGATGAGTGATAGTGAGGATGAGTGATTTACTTTATATATTTGTCACTTTTTGTACATTTCTCACATTTTGTAATCCTCAAAGAATTTTTATGAATGAAAAACAACTTTTTGATGTATGTTTTATCCTATCTATCTTTCGATTGTTTTCCTTACTTCATATTGTTCATAATTGCCAATTTCATGACAAAAACAGGGAGAGAAAATGACATGGATAAAGGGGTAGAGAAAGAGAGAAAGCAAAGAAAAGTGTAGAGAAAATACTGTATGAACATTCATATAGGGGGAGAAGAGATATGTATACATATGCATTTGAGGGGGAGAACTAATTGAGAAAATTAGATGAGCTAAAAAATGCAAATTTGAAATCTTTAAATAAAATGGGAGCTAAAAACTTCAAATTTGAAATCATAAATCTTAAAATTTTCTCTAATGCAATGAACCAAATTATATATATCATTTATATTGCATTTCATGTGTTTGCTTAAGTATGCTTGCTTATTCATGTGTATTCCCATTTGACTATACTATATTGGCTTGAGAGAGATATTTTCTGTCAAATGTGATTTCAGGTTATAAGACCAAGCATCTAAGCAAAGATCTTGAACTAGAAGTCCAAGCTCACAGAAAGGGGGAGTTCAAGAGTTCAAGACACACCACTGAGTTTCAATTGTGTATTTGTGTAACTCTTGCATTTCATGGAGTCTGTAATTTCATTGTATAAATCTATTGTACTCCATCCATGTATGTCATTTTGTTTTGTCATGGAATTACCTAAGGGGGACATTGTTGATGTATATTGTTAATTCCATATTATGAAAAATACATGGAGTGGTAGATTAGGCATGACATGAGCACATTGCATATCTTGAGTCATGTTTATAATCATCAAAGTGGTTGGTTCCCAAGATGGAAGACGAGCTCCAATCACTTGAAGCCCGAGGATGATC
This sequence comes from Platanus orientalis, assembly GCA_025762735.1. NCBI lineage: Eukaryota > Viridiplantae > Streptophyta > Magnoliopsida > Proteales > Platanaceae > Platanus > Platanus orientalis. Next base: position 11,545 of record JAOXJP010123315.1, on the reverse strand, counting down.
CGTTCCTAAGACTGCCAAAGTTTGAAAGTTTGAAGACCCAGGATTCATCAAGCACAAAAGGGTTGTGAAAGTATTTAACATGATAGACATAGGTTAATGAGCTAAAAAAACCTTTACATAACCATATGGACCAATGGATGCAACCTACATATGATCCTAAGTGAGTGGGAGTAAGTTCTGGCAAAAATGGTATAAAACAGGGGAATCGGATTGATCTGGAGGGGGTCGGATCAATCTGCACTTAGTGGATCAATCCGCTACTTACCGGATCGATCCGATAAAGCTTGGGTGTCTTAGACTAAGACACCGGATCAATCCGGGTATGCTGGATCGATCCTAGCAGATCAATCCGATATAGCCAGATCAATACGAAATCACAGAAATTCAAAAAAATATACAAATCTATGTTTGTGATTTTTTTACCGTTGGATTAGATGCCAAATCAAGGGTGCATGACTATGCTCGTCGCCTATAAATATGAGAGAAGCTCAAGAGAGCTCTCTAATACTCAAGAACACAAGAAGGGCATACCAAAACAAGAAGAAGAATCTTGAGAGGGAGAACAAGGCCTTCAACACACCAACTGTCAAGTTAGCTCCATACATGAGCTTCCATTGAAGATCCAAGGAGCCACTTAAGTGCTTCCCCAGTACTCTACTTGAAAAACAAGAAAAAAGAAGCAAGGAGAAGGGTTTACTCCCAAGTAAACCCTTGTTAGAAGCTCCAAGAAGTAAAGAGGCACTCTTGGAGGCTTGGTGGAATTGATTGACATACAAGCTCAACAAAGGAGCAACCACCTACCTGAAAATCAAGCAATACATCAAACTCTTGAGGTAATTTGTATTGATTTAATATTTTCACTGTTGAGACCTTAGCACCCGCCAGAGACACCGGGTGTAGACCATAGCACTACTGTCAAAGAAACCGGTAGTGTAAACTAATACCCGTTGGAGACACTGGGTATATACATCTCCGACTGGAGACACCGGGAGTAAAGCTTGCTTTACAAGTAGATAGGTTTTTGTAATTTTAACTTTGATTGTAATACAATTTAAATATAAATAAAATTTAGTAGCTCAGTTGGGAGCTTTGAAAGTGGATGTAGACCGGAGTGCCGAACCACTATAAACATTGTGTTGTGTGTATGATTATATGGTGTGAATTGTCTCTCCTCTCTATATGTGCATGACATGTTTATCATTTCATACATGATTCTTCACATTTGCAATTAAGTGAGAGCATAAAGTTAGTAGAAGATCAATATTTCAAATTGCCATTGCATTGCACTTGAATTTATAATAATTGAAACATACTTATAGGTGCATAAGAATTCCAAGTATTATAACAAACATCTAAATTGGAATTTTAATTGGAGGTAAGTTTGAAAGAATTTGTATAGATCCTATTCACCCCCCTCTAGGATATAACCAGACTTTCAAAGTCATGTGCTTATGGAAAGATGGATTAAGGGGAATAGTTTCTTATGTCCAATCATTTTATAGACGTTAAACAATGGCATACAAATTTTATTCAATTTTACATATGTTATGAGTAGCTATAGGGGATTAAAGGAAATTCTAGTTGGAATGAAGATATTTTAGGGGATCAAGAGAAAGAATTTAAAAGAATGAAATACTTTATTTAAGAAGAGGGAGAGATATTATGGGATGGAAGGACGTTTAGTAAGGCTATTGAGGGTGTGCATGGGCTAGCCCGTAGTAGGCCCGAGGCAAGACCAACTTTGTCATTACGGGCTAGGGATGGGCTTGGACTTAGAAGAAACTCAAAAATTAAGGGCCGAGCCTAGCCCAACTTTATTGTACACGTCCCAAGCTAAGCTCGGGCCAATCTAATGTACTTTAATATATTATATAAAACTAAAATCATAAAAAAACTCCATATATATATAAGTTTTTTAAAAATGTATGTTTCTATAAAAATTCATATAAAAACTCTATTTATTTATATAATGGGATACTAATGTCCTTGGGCCTTGAGTAAAAAGAATAGAAGGAAAGAGATTAGGGTGTTCATGTGGCACCCTAAAAAATGCGATAAATCAAGGAAAATTACATTCATAGAGGGTACTACAGAAAAATTCAAAAAAAAGTTATAATATGGAATTAAAAGATTTAATTTTAAAATATATAGAATATTTATCTTTGTAATTAATAAGAAGATAAAATTTATGAGAAATATATTAGAAATATACATATAAGAAACAAAAATGAAAAGAATAAATTAAAGGTATGTCTAAGTTTATTTTCTTATATATATATATATATAAATAGAAAAAATATTAAAGGTACCTGTAAGTTTATTTTTTTATTTTCAGTATGATTTAAAAAAAAAGTAAAGAGAACCCAAGTTTGATTTAGAAGAAATTAAAGGGGAAGGGGCGTTAAAGAGGTAAATTTATTAATATGTAATAAATTTAATATAAATTAGAAATATGAGAGAGGAAATGGTGAGAGATATTAGGAGTTCGTTTAGGAGAAGATTTTTAGAGAGAAATAAAAGAAAATTTGGAAAGGAATTATTGGTAACATTAAATAGGAGAGAGACTATAAAACAGAGAGATTATAGGAGAGATGTATTGAAGTGGTTAAGTAGGAGAGAGAAGAGATAAATGGAAAGAGAAAAAAAGTTGAGTGCTTGGTAGGGAAGATAAACATAGAAATAAAAGAAAAATAATATTAAGAAGAGAGAGAAAATATTTAAAGATTTGATATTAAAGATAAACATGGAAATAAGATTAAATATATTAAAAGAAGGAAGGTGATGTTTTGAAGAAGTAGAGAGAAGTGAAGAGAGAGAGATTCGGAGCGTGTTTTGGAAAAATTTAAGAACACAAGTTTTAATAGAGTGTCCGCGTGGATGAGAGAGGAAAGGGGCGTGAGGCTACTATTTATATATATAACTAGTCGTTAACCCGTGCGAAATTGCACATGCAATTTTGTCTAATAAGTATTTTTTATTTTTAAAATATGATATATAAAATTGTTATTAATTAGAAAAATGTTAAGATTAATAAAAATAGATATAATGAATAAAATATATATAAAAAATTATAATTTGTTGAGATTATTTAGCCTAAATATCATATGTGTTTTAAAAAGCAGAAAGAATATCATAATATAAAATAATTAAAATTTAAAGTTTTTGGTGAATAAGAGATTCTAGCAAATGAATCCATGTGAACACGAGTGTCACATAATATAACATTTTGAAAAATAAATATTGAAAAGAATCAAAGCAAGCAATTATTGATTGAAGAATAACTAAAATATATTAATTACTACTAAAACCTAAATTATAAATAATATGTTATTTTTAACAGCTATCATTTAATGGTTCTAATATGTCAAACAACCTTAATTTATTTATGATAAATAGTATAAAAATGTACAAATAAAAAGATATGATATAAATACCTTAGTGCTTTGTGAAATGGGAATCAACATGTAACAACTAAAAAGAGATTTGTATGAACACTTGGAAGGAAACATGTTCAAACATCAAAAGAAATAGAAAAAAAAATATGTTTAAAATAATATATATCTTTACATTTTAGATGTTGTATCATTTATTTCAATACAAAATCAATTTATTTAGTAATCCATTCAAAGTTGTATTTGTTAAATGAAGTAATCAGGAAAAATAGTATGCAGGGTTAAAAAATACTACAAAATAAATAAGCATTTATTTCATTTGTAAAAAGATGCACCCAATTTATGTAAGAGTAAAACTACAAAAATTAAAAGGAAGAAGTTGATGTTGAAAGAAGTAGAATATCAAGTAGGGTTTTTATGGAAAAGCACGTGTAAAACTTCTATCTACCATATATCTCTCAACGTTCCATTACTCTCTTTTCAAAAATCTCTCTTCTACTTAATGTCTCACAACTATATCTCTTTATATCTTTTCTCCTAAAATCTCTTCCATAGTTCTTTCTCTCTATAACTTCTTTCCTAAAATATGTATTTCATTTACTATAAAATCTCTATTACCTCTTATGGGAAAATTAGAAAAAAAAAAAATTAAGAAATCATTCACGTGGATGAGAAAGAAAGGGGCGTGAGGCTATTATTTAAATATATATATATATATATATATATATATATATATATATATATATATAACACTTCCAGTAGAGAGGCTGATTGATCTTTTAATAACGTTAACAAAACATTGCAAAAAGAAAATGTCAGAACTGGATGTGGCTTATGCATATTGGAGAAGTGACAAACAGATGGTTTCTAATAAAAATGGAATGACCAGAATTCTACGGAAAACTAAAGAAAAAATAGAAAATATAAGAAATTACGGAGACTAGAATAATGATTAGAGTGGAACAACTATTAGTACCAACATAACTGGTTGATGGAAATGAAAAATTGTTTTGCCCAATTATATATGCTGGAGCTTTGAATATAGCTTGGATTTGTGTTTGTTTCATTTTGTATTAAATTCCTTAAAAAAAAAACTTGCATAATATTTATCTTTTATTCTAAATTTCCAATTGAATATTACAAATTGAGGATTTAAATACCCATTTGAATCCTATCCCACCCCCTACAATTTTCCTACAGGATTGCATTTTGACAACATTGATGCTTCCAAGATGGAACCCTATTTGAACATATCATTAAATGCTTTAATAATGATTCACTGTGTATGAACCCTCTACAAGGCAACCATAGCACGGGTGCTCAAAGAACAGATTCAACACGGAGTTATGAAATTACATCAATGAATGGTTTGGAAAATGAAACAATGCGAAAAGAAAAAATTCCTGATGAAACATAAATATCTGTAGCCAATTAAACCAAACACACACACACACACTGAGAGAAAGAGATAGAGAGGAGTATAATTATTTAAGGTAAAAAAAAAAATTGTCCATGTATATACTGCATATTACAGTTAGAGGCCTCCGTGGACTATGAATTAAAAGGTTTGTCAAAAGCTTAAATTTTGAGGGGTTTCAAGTTTCAAGGTCTAGAGAGCTTTTAGTAAGTTTTTGCATTGCTTTACTGTTTGAGTGTACTGGATTACTTTTTGGCAAAAAAGTGCACACAATAAGGGATCAAATTGCGAAGATTGGTAATGCCACAAATGAAGGAAGGAAACATTAAAAGTGAGCCACCGATTTTGTTTTGGTTACATTAAATCTTCTTTTCTAAATGTGTTCAGAAAATGCAGTACACATCCCAACTGACATCCTTGCAGAATCACTTCAGCTAGAACCAAGCCTTCTACCATTACAATTCAAGAACTCCTAGCCTCCTTAGGTACCCATCTAATTCATCACAATTCCAACTAGAAAGCAACCACATTAAAGTAATAAAGTGTTATATTATAGTAATCAAAAATAATTAATAAAACATAAAAGAAAATGGCATCCTTTTTGCAAACAATTATTTGTGAAAGAAATAATGGGTAAGACAGTAGTTCTGTAACAAAATTACCATGATCCAAGTATATCTTTATCAAGCTTTATAAAAATTACTCTTATGTGGCTTAACATCTATAAATTTACACTGACCAATTTAGGGTTGCTTCTATGCATCCGTGGGAAAAATAAATAAATTCTACTTTGGCCAGCTCCAGCACAGCTAAAGTATATATATGAAAAAATGGTGGCACGTAGCAGAGAAACCCCAACACAATGTCCACCCAACAATTTCTCACACTACAGGGCCGAAATAAGAGTTTGAAGAAGTTTTCGAGTTAGGTTACAAGTCAGGAATTCATTATTCACGTTATCTAAAACATTTCCTCGCATGGGGAGAAAATAATGAGAGAGAGGGGAAAATGAAACTCATTCCGAGTAAACTCGGACTTCAAGTGGACTGAATTACGGAATTCTGTATCTGGCTCAAAAGATTCACGAAAACCATATAAACAGGGTTTGAACCTCGAAGAAAACAAACGATCCTGCTTCCACGTACTCGAGAAAAACCAGAGGATGCAATCAGACAATTGAGAGAGATGGGGGGGTTACCTCCTTTCGGTGGCGGCGATCTTTACATCCATTGGCGACGTAATTCGGGGCCGAGACAGAGAGAGAGGTGATGGGGGCGTGTGCGCTGAAGGGAGGTTTGAATTGCCGTGGAGACAGCGCTGGGCGGAGGAGCGCCCATTGATAGAAAGGGCAGGGGAGATTTTAAAGATGATCTTTTTCCATTTCCTTCTTTTCTTTCCCGTTCCTTTCTCATCTTTTTTTTTTTTTCTTTCCATTTTATATATTTGTTTACGCGGACACGGGACCACAACAATATTTTTCTCCTGTGAGGTTCCGTAACCAAAGTAGTACACATTTCGCTGTTGACAGTTGAGAGTTGAGAGAGAGAGAGATGATCCAATGATTTCTTAGAATAATGGACGAAACATCCACTGCTTTGCTGTGGAACCTCGACTTGTTGTCAGAAACTCAGAATCCATTATAGATTGAATATAAAAAAGGAATAAAACTTCTTGTCCAGGATGGTGTCCAGGGCCCAAGGTGATTTCATTTGAAAAAAAAATGGTTAAACCCTATCCATTTACTCAATGTGAAAAAGTCACCTGGTTTGTCCTGAACACCATCCTGGACAGAATATCCATTTCTTAAAATAAAATCAAAAAACCAAAAATCAAAAAAGAAAATTGACACGGACCTGCTCGGATTGAGAATCAAGCATTGGATTAAAAATAAATAAAAATGAAAAATTAGATTTGGGTTTTAATCCTCTAAACATGAGACACGTTGCAACATTACTGAGCCGCATACTCTTTTGTAGAATGATCATGAGATTGTTTTCAAGTTTAGATTCTCTTTTCTATGCCAAAGGATCTGTCCATATACCTTTCGGGTGTGGCCCCACACACAAAGTGCATGCGGCCACCGGAAAGGATGTTCTGTCCAGGATTTGTTGACTATGATGGTGTCCATGATACCAGGGCCATCAGATGGAATAAAACGCATATTCCACATTTCCTAATGCCATCCCTGTGAAGAGGGGAATGTAGATCCAGGATAGAACATCCTTTCTTTTTGGAAAGGATGTTCTGTGCATGATTTGGTGACCAGGACACCAGGGGACCTCCTATGGAATAAGATGCGTATTCTATATCTATAAAATGCATCACCCACCCATTTTATTTCATAAGACATTTGACACGAAATCCTGATAGTGCATTCTTTCTCTTCTATTCAAGCTTATGTCTCCATATTGCAAACCCGAGATATAGCTACAAATATTGATAATGATCACCCATACTTTCTTCTGGACAAGGGAGGGAACTCTATGCTTTTTAAGTTAATTAATTCAAAACCGGTATAATATTTTCACTTTATACATCTTTTTGCAAAATCATGGAATGTTCAAAGTCATCTTCTTATCAAAAGAATCAAAATGGATCTTTTTGCCACCATCTACAAACTAAGAGGCAACCTTGATGTGACCACCCACAATGGTCCATGGCTCTTTGAAGGACATTTGGTGTTGGTTAACGAGTGGGAAGCGGATATTGACATAGAGGAGAGTTCATTTGCTCATCATTGTTGGAAATATGTCTTCTGACAAAACCATTCACATAAAACATAGGCATGATTAATTCATTATTTATTTAATAATAATGTTATTCCATCATCACGTGTATTTGTTTTTTAACATGGATTAGTCTTTGATCTCGTGGGATGAGATAAGTGGTCCTCATGTAACATAATAGGATGTCGGACACATTGGAATGTATGGAGAGATCTAATTATCAAAATCTTGTAAACCTAAAACTTTACAACTATAGATGATGATGGGAACAACACTTATAGGGCTGCTACATGTAAAGTTGTCATATGATGGAGTTATGTAATTTCAATCAAGATTCTAAGCTTGTATGTGGGTGCATATTGAAATGCATTAAAATGATTCATTATGAACACACTGGGTAAAATATCATTGTTATGATAAGTATAGTTTATATTTACATACTTGTCCTTAAACCTGAGTGGTTTGTATTTTTTTAGGTTGTCTGTTAATTATTTTAAGCTATCAACTAGTGATGCCTTATTTAATGTTATATCATGGGTGGTTTAGATAGCCTACATGATACTTAAGATGATGCAAATGCCCAACAAAGAACCCATTACCCTTAAATGGAATAATATTTAGTTTAGAAAATATCTGATTTCATTGGACATGGAAATCTAACATAAGTGGTTTTTGACAAAGTATTTATTAAATGTTTTCATGATTATATTATAATAAGTATATTTAATTTTGAAAACGATTTTATCAAATAAATGATTTAAAACGTATAATTGATTCATTAAGTTTTCAATGATAATGTTCTAATGACCATAGGGGTTAGACAATGATTATTTTATTATTGTTAATGAATATTGTATAGTGGAATGATATATTTATGAAATATCTATAAGGAAGGGCCTCATTGTTATTTTTCTATATTCGGGAGGTTAATTGCAATATGTATAAAAGATTATTGCAATTAGTGGTATGTCAATTTATAATTATTAAAATATATAGTGTATATGATATAGTTTGATTTAATTAATGATAATGAGCCCATAGTATAAGGATAAAAATCTCATAAGGATCTCACACCCCCTAAAGTTACTTTGGCTTCTCAAACATTCTATAAATAAAGGTATCCACGTTTGGAATCAGTCCTATAATTTTTATGAGGTTGAGAGAAATATAAAAAGCTTTAGAACAGGTATGAATACTTTGGAAACCGGGTTAGATTATCATCTTGTATTCGGTTTAGCCATTGAAGTATTTTTCTTAATCTTAATTGATTAAATCATAATATTTCATATGGTAATTATAGGAGAATGTTTGTTCATGATCTGAATTTTTATGAAAATTAATCAAAAATTAAAGTTTTTCAAATAATCAAAATAACAATCATGCCTTTTGGCACCAAATATATTGGCTACCTTCACATTTTTTGAATCAGGACATGATTTGTATCTTAACAACAAAGGTGGGTACCTTCATAAGAATAAATGCTTGTCAATTGGACTCCCAATAGGGACCCTTTGATAGAATAGGAGTTGGTCTGGATGCAAAAAGGGTGATAAAACATGGCTTTTATTTCAAGTATCTAGGCACGAAGGAGTTTATAGTTTGAATAAAACATGAGCGCATACCAGTATATTGTTGCTTAGGTGGTAAGATTAGGCATGAGGAGGAGTGTCTTTTTTTAAGCAGAAGCCTGTAAAGAGGGCCTTGATGTCTCAAGTTTACAAGTTATGGTGGGATACAGACACCAAATTCGAGCAACCTCTCCCTCCAAGAAATAAAAACACCATTGTCTCTTCTTGAATTTCATATGGTGGAACCAAATGCCATGGAAGGGAGTCTTAATGGTGAATCGTCACAGGTCAAAATGATTAGGAAGATAGACGATCATAGAATGGTGAATTAGAGAGAGAGAAGGGAAGTTTGAGGCAGAGAAAGAGGAATCGTTGCTTCAACAAGAGCTAGGAATGGTATAAGTGAATAAAGCCCTTGGTCGGTGCAACGAGTGCCAAACGCATATATACATCAACTCATGATGATTATAGATGCAAGTTTTGGTGTTTTAGACAGGATATGGTCCTACCTGGAATCAAATAAAACCAAACCAACCCTTGGTAACATGATGGGGATGATGATGTGTTGACAACTACGCTCAACAACGAGAGGAGGAGATGGATACAAGGTTGTTGGTGTAAACGCAAGGTATCAATTGTCCATGTGAGGATGGTATGTTGAAGTGGACACTGGGGGAAAAATTGTACTAAGCTAACTATCCTACCTTTAGTTTCATGAATCTATTATGAAGCAGGCCTTTCACACTAAACCAAAGGATGCAACCTAGTGGACCCCATCTAATGGTAATAACAACTCAAAGTCTCCATAACCAACATGACGAGAAAGCGCTAGTAAATTAAAGCCATATAATTACCATGGATAAATATACACTCGAACCAAGAAGAGGAGGCTTTGGGTCAATTAAGTTACTGACATTGGTATAGGTTTAGACTACTTTGAGCATGAAATAGCAGTTGTATGGTAGGAATTACCTTTTCAAGTGAAGGTGTAGAATACCAATTGGGTTTCAATTCCCATATGGTGAACAATGAATCAGGCATAGAAGTTGATTTAGCCGAAATGAGGACCACCCCATCACCAAACCAAGGGGTTTAAATAATTATGATTCATGGACCAGTGCGATGTTTAGTCTGTTTGAGATTAGGGCCTACTTGTGCTCTTTAGATGTCTAGGACCTGGTGACTTTTAGGCATGGTTTTATAAGAAATATTACAATATAGTTGGAGATGATGTGTTGAGGATTGCTAAGACATTCTTCTAAGAAGGATCGTCCCTAAAAGAGATAAACACCTTTATTGTGCTAATCTCGAAGATAGAAAATCTATAGAGGGTAAACCATTTATGGCCAATTAGTCTATGTAATGTAATTTATAAAATAATAGATAAAACATTGCCTATTAGGCTAAAGAAAGTTCTTAATGAATTTACTCTTCCGAACTCTTATTTGAAGGGAAGGCAAGCCTCAAATAATATTTTGATTGCCCATGAGATTTTCCATCACATGAGAAAAAAAAATACCTATATACAAAAATTAAAATTTACGTGTCAAAAGAATTTGATAAAGTATAGTGGGACTTTCTACTGAAGATGACAAGGAAAATGGGTTTAGTTTAAAATGGGAGAAATAGATAAAATAATGCTTGTCTTTAATATATCTCTAACTCATGTTAGACAATTCTTCATCCGCTTCATTTTCTTTTTCCACAGAGAGGCCTAAGGCAACAAGATCCTCTCTCTTCATATCTTTCTTGCTTTGTGTTAAAGGTTTTCCATAATTAACAGCTCATTTAAAGACAAGGGGATACAAGTTGGGAATTTAAGTCTGAAGTAGTCATAGGATCTCCCAGCTTATGTTTGCTGTTGATTGCCTAATATTTTTCCAGGTAGGAAGTGAGATGCTCTATCCATTAAGGACTTATTACATTAGTTAAAAAAAACCTTAGGTCAATGTGCAAATTCGGAGAAATCATAAGTAATTTATAGTAAAAAAACCCGGAAAATGAGCAATAATGTATAGTATCTATCTTGGGAATCAGACAAGGAAAGGAAGTAAAGAAGTAGTTGGGACTTCCATCATCTGCAGGAAAATCAAAATTAATTTTTTTCTATATTTTTAATAAAAAATGTTAGATATATAACCCAACAATGGAAGGCATCACCATTTTCTCTGGTAAAAAAATACTCTTGAATGTGGTAGTTGTAACAATCTTGTTGTATGCAATGTCATGCTTTAAGATCCCCAACTCTTTTTTTTTTTTTTTTGTAACCAATCCCCAAATCTATATGTAATGAAATTTACGAGATCCAAAGGAGATTCTCGTGGAGCCATGGTGACAAACACAAAAAGATTAAATGGGTGAAATAGAGTCAAAATACCTTAATAAAAAAAAAAAAAAAAAAAAGATTAAAAAAAAATATAGTGGTATTGGTTTTAGAAATTT
>JAOXJP010123304.1:0-13794 GCA_025762735.1 Platanus orientalis | reverse complement strand
CCCCCCCCCCCCCCCCCCCCCCCCCCCCCCCCCCCCCCCCCTTATTCTGGGATTCCAATTTATTATGGGATTCTACATATCCTTGATCCTTCCTATTTTTTAAATTGGAAAAAGTATAGCTTCTCAAATCACAACTGAATGGGTTGTGATAGGTGTTTTTGATAATACGTTCTATATGAACAGTATAAAGGAGGTAGGCTGCTTTACACAATTTGGATGAACAAATTTCAGGATTCCTGCCACAAAAACAAACTGATTAGGACTTACAGGTAACACTTATACATGTATAGACCTGAGCTTGCATCTGTTTATCAACGCATACATAAACTATTTTCTCTCCAGGATAGAAAATCCATGTGTAATATCCATCTTCTCTTTACGGGCAAACCAATTTTAATTTTTCACTTGTTAGCCATACTCAAAGGCTTAGTAGAACGATTAGGTTTGAGGCCATGCAGCTGACTGTTGACGACTTTAATAGCTGGCTAACAAAGCTTGGAGTATGAATTTTTATGGTCTAGAGGGTTTCAACTTGCAAAAGAAATGTCAAACTTTCAAGAGCCTTGTTGAGGAGTAGAACACATCCTGATCCAATGATGTTCAACCCTGGTTAAGCTCTTGTTGGACTTAAAAGTTCTTCAAGGAAGGAGTCCTCTAAAAAGCTTCAACAAGAAATTTACTAGGCCCAAAATTCCAAATTAGCTTGGCTCAAGTGGAAAAATAATAAGAATTTTTTTTTTCAAACTTTGATCATTATGCATAATAATTGTACTAAGTTCTTGTGAATTAAAATTGAAGATGGTATTGTGCACTCTAATATTAGTGATAAAAAGAAGCTCTACTAATGGATCTCCACCCAAGGCTTTTTAATAACTAGAGAAAGTTTTATAGTCCTTAGCAAAGTATATCTACAAAGATTGCTTCTCAAATAACTGAAGTTTCTTGGCTAGAGCTTGAGCTTGTTATGGAAAAATTTTAGCATTGAAAAACTCCATGCCTTGTTAATCCTCATGTTTTTTTTTCTTCCAATTCTTAAAGAACCCCCTAAGATTTGGTTAGAGATAGTATGCTGAACCAGTCTCGAAGCATCTATTTTCCTATAAATAGGGACTTACCATATTGCAAAAGGGACTCTTGCTTCCCCCCATACCTTAGGGAGAGGAACCAAACCCTGTCCATCTGTCTTCGTAACCCTAGTTCTCCTACCAAAACCTTAGCTTCCCCTTTTGAACCCTAGTTTTTTTCTCTTTCATTCCCTCTCCATTTAACAGAAGGAGGTAAATATCTCCATCCTTTTTCCCTTATTTGTTCTTATGCATTTATATTGTTTAATTTTCATAAATCTAGCTTAAGTTTTTTGTTACATTTTGTTTTTAATCACTTGCGCGTTTATTATCTTAGAGGTAGGATGCCCTTCCTTATAGTTTCAAGTGTTTTAACACCCATTTTCAGCCAAAACAAATCTCTCAGATGTTTTCCTGAGAAACTCTCCACAGCAGCTGTATACCTCTGAATATTCAATGCTAGACGGTTGCTGCCACCATAGCTGAACGGTTGTAGGCTGGATGACCACATGGTCATCAAGAAATCAAACGGTTGCCTAAGCGTGGTTAAACTAGGTTGAACCTAACCAGCCCCTCACCAACAAAATTAAATGGATAACACCCTTGCAAGTGGACTACACAAAAAATCTCTCGTTAGATAAACAGTCATTTTTGGCATGGTTTGGATTGGTTGCTACAAAATGGAGGATCGTATACTACTATTTTAAGGCCACTAGCTGATTTGGCAACTGCATTAATGCAGCCAAGAAAAGAATGAAACCAGACCTCGATTCCATATGGCAAGGTTTGGCCCTATTCCCCACATATCTTAGGCCATGGAAGATCAAACACTAACGGAAAATTCTGAACACGTTATTTCTCACGTATGGTGAGAGAAGCCAACTCTAATGCACATGATCTTCCAAAGACTAGAATAGAAAGTAATATATATGTAATTGTCACTAAGTTGTAAGAGCATTATGCTCAAATTCAAGTTAAAAGCTTAAGTTTTCTATCAAATAAAAAATCAGCTTCAATAGAAGACGGGAGCCAGGAAATGAATAGGTCACATAGGAGATTAACTAGTCTAAAAATTCAGCTTGAATAGAAGATGGGGACCACTATCGATCATTTTATTAGTTTATTTCCTTTGTGCTCCTAACTAATATTCAAGTTAAATTTGACCAGTCTCTTAACTCCAGTCCAAATTTTAAAGAATTGCAATCTATTATTTCTATATTCCCAGTTCATATAAGTTATAAGAGAGTTTCTATTCCTTCTAAAATAGTTAGTGTATAGAAAAGCGAAAGGAACTCCAGCCCCCTCCCGTCCTCAATCCTTTCTTTATAAATACCACTTTTATGCTTTTATGAGGAACATACTGAATGAGGATTTTCTTAAAACTTTTTGTAGGTTTTTCTAGAGGGGAAATTCCTCACCTGATAATGTTACTGCAATCCCCTTCCATCATACCTAGAGTAGCCAAGATTTCAAGTGAACCTAAAGTTTTGCAATCAGATCAATAAGCTTCACCTCCATTAGAGTCTACATAGCCAGCTGGAGCCAAAAACATGTAAGTGTTATTCCCATTGAGATTATGTATTCTCCTACCTGCATGCCTTTCTTCATTGTAACATGCTTGATACAAGCATGATCAATCTATTGTAAAAAGAATTATAACCAATCATCTGTCAGCACCCAAATTTTGACTCGGGTCATATGATGGTATAAGGTCAGCATAACAATTATTAAATGTCAGAACTTTGAACACCCTCAGTTTAGGGAAAGCCAACAAGAACCCTTAAAAGGTTAGTCATTCCTGGAGATGTCTTTTTAGATGTTCCAGTCACAAGTGAATCAATCAAGGAGCCATATTACAGCCCAAAAGCACCATTTAAGGACAAACCCTAATATCTTTCAAAAGCGTTAACAGGAGTTTGAGGGTCCGCCTTTTAGAACTCCATTCATGTTGTCAATAAGTTTTCCTCCTTCTGTAAGTTTTTCTACGATAAAACATCATAGTTGAAAAAATTTCCATTTTACCCCTCTACCTTCAAAGGCTCAATACACATTATCTGTCATCCAGATCACTGAATTTCACATCCTACATAAGCCTTCTTGTCATGAAGCATCATAGGCAAAGAATTCATATTTTCACCTTTTTTGACCGGCAGACAAAAAATTACCATTTTACCCTCTATACTCAGAGAATGACCTCTAGACCCTCAAAGGACCTCTGGAGCTTTACCTATGATCCAAATGGTGTAATTTCAAATCCTATGCATCCCTAAGTCTCTATTCTCCAAAGGACCCATCATAGGTCAGACATTGCTAAAAAACGACAATAGTCAATCTCTTAATCTGTGATAACGCTAACCAAGAAATGAACCTTGCAAGATCTTCAGAGATTCATCCGATCTTCGAATCCAGAAAAATCAGTGGCCATACTTTAGCCTCGGTCTTAGCTTCAAATCTTCAGGTCTGAGATGTGAAGTTCGAAGTCTCAAACCTCTGTAAACTCTCGAATCTTCAGTAAAAGGTCAAAAATCTCTTTTTCCACTTTTCACTCTTTTAGAGCCAGATTGTGCTCCAGGCATCAGAATCAGGATCAGTCGGTGTCCATTTCTTCATAATAGTAAGGCCTTCGAAAAGCTATCTAAGGAGCTAGGGCTTTCGTAAAATCTATCTGCCAAGATTCCCTAAAAAACTCCAAAAAGCATGAAAAATTAGGTCTAAAAATCAAGTGCTTGAATGACTCTCAAGAGCGCACCTGAAATCAGAAATTTAGATAGTCAGTGGCCACATCATAGTAAATTTAGAGCTATGAGACTATCAAATCCATGCTAACTTGCAAAAAATCTATGGCCAAAGCAGTATTTCTGTCCAAACCCAGAAAAAGTGCGTTTGGTTTGTATTTGATATGCAAAATGCCCTTAAAAGTTCTCCCGAACTCGGAATGTAGTAAGGTCAAAGCCATTTTCTCAGTCTTACCCTTGTCTTCAAAAAAGCATGTCACTAACCCCTAGTTTAGAAAATGTCTAGACATTCAATTTCACTTAGCTTTAGGTAGCTACAGAAACCTAATTTATTCAAGCGACTCTGCTTCGGAAAGCTCTCGGGAGCTGGCGGAGAATCCAGTAGCCAATCTGTCAACTCTTGTAGCTCTGAGACTCCTCAAACTTTGAATCCCCAGATATGACCCAAGGCGGCGTTTTACAGAAAAATCAGCAACATCTTTTGTACAATTTTGTCAAATCGCTCAAAAAATAGTTTTTGACCTAATTTCCTACTCAAGTACCGCAATCACGCGCAGTCAGAAGCTATGAGTCACCTGGACCTAGGAGCATCTATCCCTGGGCCACCCTCAGATCAATTTGACCATCTTGCCCTTCCAATCTACATCTAAGAGCTTTCTAGGTTAAAAAACTTTGATTTCACCCCTTACCCTTTTTGTGATTTGATTATGACTAGACCAGCGTGACCAGAGCATCTATGACTTCTAAAATTGACATTAACTAGGCCAACTTCCAAGCTTGGGAGCCCACAAAAAGTGACGGCATCGATAAGGTTCATAAAAATTAGAAATCAAGATATTATTCAAGATTAGCTAAAGTGAGATATTTTACATTAAATGCATTCTCATCTTTAGCTAATCATTTACAAACCTTGGATTATATTCTTTTGATTCTCTCTCTCACCCTCCACCCTAGGATCCCCAAGACCAGTTTTAAATCCCTATTGGATCCCCCCACAACCTCCCATCAAGCATCCTAAGCTTCCCCCTTTAGGTTTGCAACCAATGGGGTTTTGCGGAATGACATCCCCCATGACACCTCCATAGCCTCCCCTATCCAGCCCCATTAGCACAACCCTCATCTCACCCACTATTAAGTTAGATCAAGCCCCATCCAACCCTCCCCATGGCCATGTCATCCATCCATGTCTCTCCCCCCAAATTGATCTCAAGCGCACACCCAAATCCAATCCTAGCCTTACACTCCATTTAGGATAAGGATCATCCTCACCCTCCATCCTAACATCCTTATCCTCAAATCCAACCATTGATCCCACCAATTTGAGGCAATAAATAGCCCCAAATTCATGGTGAACAGGGTTGGCAACCACAAACCCAAACCCTAAGGAGAAAAAGAGGAGGAAGAAGAGAAAAAGCATAAGTCATCCCCAACCCTTGGCAAGGTAAGCCTAAACTCAGTCTCTAATCATATTCTACAATTCAAATTACTCCATTTGATAACTATTATACTGTCCAATTTATACTAGAGCACTACTCTAATTCGGGAACAAGGTAGAGGCTCATCAACAACCTCTATTTTGCTCTTATTTTTGACCTATTTTGATGTCAATTTTTGTTTGAATTTTGTAGAGGACTGCTTGAGAACAAGTTTTACTATGTTATACTAGACATATGTACGGAGTTCTGTATTTAATTTTGTAATTTTTAGAGTTGTGGAAGGCCTCTAGATGGCCCCCCAAACAGACCCTAAAAATTGTAAAATCAAGAAATCCAGTTGCTAGAATTTCTCTCAGTAACTAACGCCTATTTTTTATGAATTAAAAAACAGGCGTTGGACAAACAAGCGCCAAGGATAAATCAGGCGTTGAGATCTGGGACCCACCCCAAGGAGCCCTGATTATCCTAAAACCTGTCCTAAGGCATCTTCTGACATTTAAGAGTCATCCTTATGCATTAGCACCTCTATGGGCCCTCATTTCCTCCCAACGCCTAATTTTTCAATAAACAGGCGTTGGATAGGAATTCAGGTGTTGGGATGTTTTTCAGGCGTTAGGCTTGGATCTTAAAAAATCACTTTTTTTAAAATCAATTAAGTGTGAGTCTGCCCTAGGGTTAGTCCCAAGACTCAAGAGAAACTCCACCCCTCTAGGCCCCACTTGGGTGGCCCAAAGACCCAAAATGGTTGTTGGCTTAACACCCAACATCTGTTTTCCCCTGAATTAAAATTTAAGCATTGAACAAACAGGCGTTAAACTAAAAAACAGGCATTACGCCGGTAATAGATGATTGATTGACCCACTTTGGGAGATCATATCTCCATGTGGCCTATACCTAGGACCCATAGGGTAGCATAGTGTAACCCTAGAAGACTTCCTCTTTCCCTAACTCAAGATCCCACAATGCTGGGACCCACCCAAACATCCTAAACAGTGACACTAAAGTGCCTACTCAATCAAGTTTCCCAACGCTTGTTTTCACCCTTGTGGACATCAGCGGCGTGTGCCCACTTCGGCCTCTTGGGTCCAGGGTGAAGGGAGGCACCCCTTTTAGGGGAGGGCTTTGTGCATTTGGTTTGGAGTCACCACCAACTAGGGGTTAACCAACTGAGTTGGACTTCGATCATTCGTTTCTGGGAAAAGAAGAAAACTAGACTCGAAAGTCTAGGGTTTAACTCCTAGTACTAATCTGAGTTCCTGAGATTAGGGTAAGCTGTTTGGTTGCATTTGAGGAAGGTGTTAGGCACCCCAAATACCCGCCTTTTTAGGGTGGCTTCTCCCACTCAGATAAGTTTCAAGTTTATGTTCATAATCATGCTTTGTTAATTGTGAATTTAAATGTTTAACCCTTTTTAATGTGAGTTGGGAGTTTACTGAATTTTCTCAGGCCTAACGCCTATTTTAGCTCTCAACGCCTGTTTCTACTTCCAACCCTTCTTCTTTTTTCTCATAAACATATCAAATTAAGAAAAAGAAATTAAATTTCAAAAGTAATACAACTCATATTAATCGTGTCTATATAGATTGCCTCTATAACCCAAAAAATAACCCAATTACCTAGAATAATAATTCCTATTGGCTTGCTCAAATAATCCACACTCTAAAAGAATCCAAAAGAGGAGTTCGATGATTGTCCATAAACAATCAAAGGTGACCCCATGAAGATTCTTGAGTGGAATTGTCAAGGAATCGGGTAATCTTCAATATTTTAAATCTTCAAAGAACTTTTGAAGACCTCAAACCCAAAAATTGTTTTTTATGTCTAACAGAAACACGAATCAATGATCTTTAAATTCTAAAATTACTAAAGAAATATTAGAATGTGTCAATTATTAACTCAAATAGCTTATCTGGTGGCCTTCTTCTTATATGGAAAAATGGATGTTAATCTCCTTGTGCTAAGAAAATCAAATAGATACATTTACACTGAGATATCTCTTCCTTCCCACACCCCAAATCCTTGGCTTTGAACCTTCATTTATGGTGACCCAAATAAAGACCTTTTGGAACTCTTTTATTTCTAGATTCAAATATATCAAAGAACCTTGGATTTTCTTAGAAGATTGGATTTACCTTTTAGATTTAACAAAAAAGGTGGTCTTCCAATCCCCAAAATAAACCTATCCTTAGGTAGATCAATACTCTCTAACAGTAACCTCATTGACCTAGGCCTCAGTGGCCCTCCTTTCACTCGGGATTACTCCTTCAATAACTCAATAATCTCATAAAGGCTTGATAAAGTTGCCTGCAATATGGACTGGCTCTCAACCTTTTCTGAAGCTAAGATGGAAAAGCATTCCTTCAATTGGCTCGGATCATCTCCCAATACTCCTCAATTTATTCCCCTCTAAATCTTTTTAAAGGCGCCCCCTTCTATTTTGAATGGATGTAGACCACTCATCTAGATTGTAAAACCCAAATCAAAAATATTTAGTACTCTTCCAACCCAAAATCTAGCATAGAAAATTTCTCAAATTTCCTTTCCAATATTCCCTATTTATTTTCAAAAAATGGAACTTAGAAATAAAATAAAAAATTAAATAACTTAATTTCAAGATTAAATCATTTCAAATCCCAAAAAAAAAAATTTAATGGAAAATGAAATTGCAGCAACAATTTTGGAAATTGATGAAACCACATCTCATCCATTAAAAACTCTTAAGTTCAAGGGATCACTTCTGACAATCATGAATCTCCTAGCTCAAATGAGGAGACTAAATTCCTACTCTTTCACATCTCTACTATTATCCACAGAAGAAGAAACCACATCTTATCCATTAAAAACTCCCAAGATCAAAAACTTATACAAATCATCCAATCTTACCACCTCATCGGTAAATGATATTTTAAATTTAGTTTCACATTGTCGTACCTCATCGGAATCCTTACTTTTTAAATTCCCCTTTCACTTGTGAAGAAATAAAAAATGTTGCCTTTAGTATGGAGAAATTAAAATCCATAGGCCCTAATGGATTCCAACCTGGCTTATTCCAACAACACTAGGATATTGTTGAAGATGATATGGTAAATCCCACCCTATAATTCTCTAACCAAGGCACAAATATTTTCAATATTAGCCAAACTTTTATTGTGTTTGTTCTAATAGTTTCAAACCCTAAATCTATGTCCCAATTTAGACCAATCAACCTTTACAATAGTTCTTACAAAATAATTGCAAAAACCCTTGCAAATAAAATCAAACCCATAATTCCTAATAGAATATCCCCATTCTAAAATGTGTTAATGAAAAATAAATCAATCTCAGAAAACATAATCATAGCCCATGAAATTCTCTGAAACCTCCAAAAAAATGAAATGGAGACAAGCATTACCTTGCCATCAAATATGACATGTCCAAGCTTTTGATTTCGTACAATGGACCTTCCTTTTAGGCATGCTTACAAAGTTAGGATTCCCTCCAAAGTTGATAAATTGGATTAGGAAATGTATCTCCTTGGTTTCCAAGAGAAATCTTCTACCGTAGTGGAGGACTTCGCCAGGAAGAGCCCTTTTCCCATTTCTTATATCTAATATGTGTTGAAGGCCTATCATCATACCTTTTTTCTCTTGAATCCCAAAATATAATTGAAGGCATTAAACTAATTCATTCTAGTCCTTCCTTTTCCAATCTCCTCTTTGTTGATGATAGTTATATCTTTGCAAAAGCCTCCACTAACAATATCAATAATATCATGCTAGCTTTTAACACATATAAATTAACTTCTGGTCAAGTTATTAATCTAGATAAATCTAAAATTATTTTTAGTTTCAATACCCTCCCAAAAGACTCTGAAACCAAATTACAACCCAATCTATTATTAAACATTCCCTCTCCAACTCAAAATACCTTGACTTTCCTTCCTCTATTGGAAAGAGGAAAATTGATCTTTTCTCATCGATAAATGAGAATTCACAAAAAATAAAACCTTAGAAAAATCCCTCTTAAACCAATCTGAGAAAGAAAGCCTTCTTAAATTTGTCATTTCCACCATTCCCTAATGCACTGTCTTATTTACTACTTTCAAAATCCATCACTGAAACAATTGATCGCCTCCAAAGAGACTTCTAGTGGGCCTCAAAGAATAATGACAAAGGCATAAATTTGCTAAATTGGGAGGATACTAGAAAAGTCAAAGGTGAAGGAGACCTCGGTCTTCAAGACATGTATCACTTTAACATTGCCCTCTTGGCCAAGTTTGTATGGAGAATCCTCACCAACCCTAGCCCCAAGCCCTTTGGGTCAAAACCCTCAAATCCTTATACTTTCTTCACTTTGAATTACTTCAAGCTAAATATTCTCCCTCTGGCTCATGATGCTAGAAAAGTATCATAAAAGGCAGGAACCTTCTCCTTAAAAAGCTTTGTAGAGAATCGGTAAACAGGATCAAACAAATATCTAGGTTGATCCCTAGATTCCAAATCTTTCGAACTTCAAATTATCTTCTATGTTTCAAAATTCATATGATGTCCTACATAAAGTCTTAGGCATAATTAACTAATACACAATAGATCTTGGAACTTTTCTTTAATCTCAAACTTCATTACCACAAATGAGATCAAAGCTATTAAAGACATAACTCTCTCCCAAAAACCAAATGATGATAAATGGCTATGGCTCCCATCCTAAAGGTTTATTCTTAGTAAGATCAGCCTATGCCTTAGTTGTCTCCCCTTCAAACTGTCCGAATCTCCCACCAACGTATTAATCTTTTTAATATTATCTCTATTGTACGTATTAAGAGGCAGGGAAACAAAATAGCACATCGTCTAGCCACTCTAAACTTAAACTTGAACTTTGTCTTCTTAAACAATCCTCATTAGGAGATTCTTAGCTCCATACAATAGGACAAACTCTCTTTGTTCGCCTTTCCTTGTTAATAAATTTCCTCTTTTTTTACCAAAAAAAAATACAAAAAAAAATAAAAAAAACAGTTCAATTATGTCACTGCAGGCTTTGAAGCTCGTACAAACAAGGTTTTCTTCCTTATGGTGGTGGAAGATCCTCCAAATTATCCACATGTACAGTTTGTCCATGTCAAGCTCATGACCCACTATGTACTACAGTTTTGCTCTACTTTTTCTAATCTTTGGCTAGGCATTGTTTCATACTGGATCAGGTTTGACATAAACCACCTATTTTGTAATTCAATCAGGTTCGAGTTTGGTATTTGCTCGCTGTGAACCTGGTTAAACCCACTCTTCTACGAGTTCAGTTGGCATTTTCGAATGGATCAATACTGAGGTCAACCTATGTCATCCTTACAAATTTTGGTCAGAAAGGCTACTATGACCCTGATACAATTCAAAACAGTTACCTGGAATAGGTTCTGGTTCAAGTACGTGGTTCACAATTCATCAATTTGAGTAAAGTACATATGGTTTGTGTATAGGTTCTACGATTTGAATTTTGGTTTTAGTTTAACAATTCAACCTTTTATTACTAGGATTGTTTGGATCATAGTAATTTCCAAATCAAATCTTTAGTCAACCAACTATATATTGTTTTTATATATAGATCTTTTAACATACTAACCATCAAGTTGTTGACCATTAATGAGTATTGCACTGTACACTGCATTAGGGGGGTGTTTTGGTTGTCTTCATGTGTGTGTGTGTGACAGAGACTATATGTTATGTATATGGTGATCCAACGGCTGAGGCTAAGACTTCCAGAAAGGAAATCAGTTTTCTTCTCCAATTAATATAAGAAGGGGCGTGAAGAAAGTTTTTCACGAGAAGAAAAAAGAGAGGCTGCTGGGGGCTTTTGTTGGCCGTTGTTATTTCTTTTCTTGGTTTTCTCATCAAATGAAACAAAGAGATAAATAAAGTTTCTTAAAAATGAGAACATGGGACTTTTTTAGAGGGTTTGTAAGAGAATGTAAGAATGGTTTTCTACATTGTATTAGAGAAAATGTTTAAGACGTAATAGGTTCTCAAGTTTCGTAGGACATAGGATTGACTAAGAAAAGGGAGAGTCCAATTCATTGTAACTTGTATATCCAAATAGACAAATACTAGTGGATATAGGCCAAAAGCTGAACCACATGAATTGCATTGATCGTAAGTGATTTGGGATCATATCCCACCATGAGGAATATCAATGTTTTCACTATACCAACAATTGGTATCATAGCTTCCGGTCCATGTTTGGGAGGAAAAGATAAAAGGTCGATGAGTAAAAGAATTTATTTTGTAGGTTAAAGTTATGTGATAATGATTAAAACAACTTTGGTCTTCTAGTGAGTTAGGTTATTCCCTAAAATTTGTGGAATTCATGATGGCAATAAAGGGTTCCATTGGGCTAATTTCAGAGGAGAAATTTGATGAAAATACCGGTTTCACTCTTTGGCAATGAATGGTGAAGGATTTATTGGGGAAATGGAGCATGCATCATGTGTTGCGATGGATAAAAGACAAGTTCCAAAGGATGAGGATGAGTTGCAAGACGTAAAGATGAAGGTTCCAAGAAAGAAAGAAAAATTTTACTCTACTTCAAAGGAGTTTACATCCCTTTAGGAGATGGAAGAATCTTCTTCTACAGCAGCTCCCATAGTGGGTGACATTGCAATCGGAGGGATAGTTAGGGAAGATGTAGACATAGATGCTAGCAGGGGTGCAACACCAAGGTGAGTTATTTTCATGGCAGTTAGTAGAATCCATCTATGTCTTGCGGATAATGTTATAAATGAATATTCAATACCAGTTTTATGAGAGATGTTAGAGAAAATCTACATAATAAAGAATCTCATCAAAAAGTTATATCTGAAGCAGCAATTGTAGGGGCTCAATATGGGAGGTGTGAATCTATTGAAATATTTAAATATGTTTAATAGCTCTTAGATCAATTGTTCAATTGTGCAAGGTTGATTTATAAATTTAAGAAGAAGAAAATGCCTTATACTTCTTAACTGGTTTCCTATTTTTTAGGATAACTATGTGACAATGTTACTATTTGAAAAAGATATAGTAAACTCAGAGAACATCATGAAATTACTCTTATTGAATGAGACTAGGTGTCACGCTCCAAAACCCATACATGTACAACTACGAATTTTGGCATGTGACATTAATTCATTTACATCAATGTCATTTAAATTGCTTATAATTTCTTTTCGCATTTTTCCTTTCATACATATGTAGCGGAATCTCATAATCAAAACATAACCATCCATTAAATTTAAAATCTATAAACCATACTCCATAAATAAAATCTCATAGTCACACATAAACCTAAATAATAACAAGCCATCTCGATAAAATTGAAACTTTAAACTAACCTATAAAATCTCTTTAAATAAAACTAAAATAATTGAACAAAACAGAATCATAATAGGTCTCTAAACAAATACTAAAATAAAATATCATAGTGTCTGAAAATAACTAAATTAATTCTCTATCATTGCTCTTCTTCGTGGAACCAGACTACTCATCTACTCTATCATCTTCATTATCTGAAAACAATGGTATCAACTCTGTAAGCATGACTGGCTTTGCAAATAAATATTACATTACTTAACATGCTGAAACAATTGGGTCAATGAGCACCAATATTTTCATAATCAAAACAAAACAAAGCATGCTTTCAAAATAATTACTTTATATATATCAAAATAATGTTTCTAATCTAAGATAGAACAAATAACATAATGAAATGGAAATCAAGAGGCACAACTAAATAGAAACATAATCAGAACTGAAATACTGAACTGAACTGAACAAATATCTTAAATTGAACTAAACAGAACAAATCACTGAAACATATATGCATATATGAGACCTGCTGAAATAAATATCTTAATCCCCTATACATGTTGTGAGCTAGATAACAGATAACTAAATCATATACTAGAAATCTCTCACACATGTTGTGAGCTAGATAATGGACAACAGAATAGAACAAACACATCTACAATCCAATGGTAGAATACCACTATCTCACACCTACTGACAAGCATCAAACGGAAATCGTCAATTAATGTGACCTAATGAAAAGGGTACCTGATCGCATTTATTTAAACCCGATGAGGGGCTCCATCAAAATTGTCTCTTTGATAGCAAATGAGGTATCATGTCATAGTTAAACATGTTTTTTTATCAAAATAAATGCAGGTACTAATAAGTATCAAAGCAAAACAAATCTAACAATGTTTAATAATTTCTAAACAATGCATATCTTTGAATCAAAACAGCAAACAATAATCTGACCCACCTAAGAACATAGCTCTACAAATTTGTATATCAAAATTTTTTTAAAACATTCTTTAAAAATATGTTTACTAAAAATCCTTTAAAAACTCCTTTTAAAAACATGAGATTCTTTTAAAACAATTTTAAAAACTGAGTAAAACAATTTTTTTCTTCTGTAAAACAGAGATTGAAATCATCTAAGAACTTATTTGAATCAAAATCAAGATAGAGAACACGAACTTGCTTGAAAACAAAAATTTTCTCTTTCAAAAACATGTAAAAGAACCTAAATAAATCAAAACAATCATGGTTC
>JAOXJP010123293.1:0-13794 GCA_025762735.1 Platanus orientalis | reverse complement strand
AATGTGTCTGACATCCTACTATGTTACATGAGGACCACCTATCTCATCTCATGAGATCAAATAATTACCCATATAAAGAAAGAAATTCATGTGATGATAAAATATTAATTAAATAACTAATTAATCATGTTTATATTTTATGTGAATGGATTTGTCAAGATACATATTTTCAACACCAACTCTGATATTTATAGATGGAGTTAGACATCTGTCTCCTTTCTTAGGGAAAGGAAATGTGTGGGCCTTGTGACCCAGGCTAGATCCGTAGGTCTAGAAATACTCTTGGACTAGTCTAGGTCTTTTTAGAGATTAGGGTAAGCTGTTTGGTTGCAATTGGGAAGGTGTTAGGCACCCCAATTATCCTCCTTTTTAGGGTGGCTCCTCTAACCTAGTAATGTCTAAATGTTAATAAGTGAGATTAAACGAGTGTACTTTTAATCATTTCTTGTTTGTACACCTGACTTTGCATTCAATACACCTAAATTTGTGATATACGCCTGAATTTTATTATGGGAAAAAATTAGGCATATAACCTGAAACTACCCCACACTGGGTCCATTTTTTGAATGGGTATTAAACTGAGATTTTAAGGGTTGGTACAAAGACTTTATGTTAATTTAGAAGTGTGGGAGTCTTCACCCATTTCATGTTTACCAAAGAAGGGCAAGTTGGGGATTTCTCAACTTATTTGCTTGAATTTTATGTGTACAATTGAAATTATAGGCATTCGCCTGAATTTTTTAGAATGGGAATTCAGGCATACAGACCTAAATGGGTCCCATCTGAGATCTCAAGGAGGAGAAAAGCTTAGCGAGTCTCCTGATTAGGTTTTTGATATACTATAGGGCCCTGTGGGCCCTTAGTCTAAAAAGAAAAGCAGGCTTGTCAGGTACAAAGGCTATATGCCTGAATTCAGGCAATACGCTTGAATTTTCAAGTGTACGCCTAAATTTTCCAAGAGTGAAAATTCAAGCGTATGGTCTTAAATGGGCCTCACTTGGAATTCTGAAGAGGTCCAAGGCTTGGATTATCAACCCCATGGATTTATAGGTCTTAGGGCTTTGTGGGCCCAACCTATGAGAAGGAGAAACATGCATGAAGGATTCAGGGGCAGTACACCTGAATTTGGGTTGTATGCTTGAATTTTATGGTGTAGGGAAAAATTCAGGTATACAGCCCTGAACACAATTGTAGCTACCTGTTCCTTAGCTTATTTAGGCATCCAAATGGGATCAAGTGACCCTGATATTTTCCAGAGAGATGGGTTAACATCTCATACAACCCTCTGAAAAATCCCAAGTCCAAATGAGAGGTGTAAACTCCTCTTTGAAATTTTCAAAGGGGGTGGATTCTTAGAAAAACTGCACAGGCTTAATGAGGTTTGTGAGTTGTGGTGTCTATTCCCAGAGCTATACCCATTGGGTTAAGCCCAAATTTTACATGAAGATTCTTAACAAGATTATAGAGTTACTGAAGAAAGAATTAGAGAAAAACAATTGACAAACAAGGAGATATTTAATCTACAAATGGAATGACAGAATTTAGTGTAGAATAGAACCAGTAGAAAAATAATTAGAAAATAAATCTAGTAAAATGCAAAACTAAAATGATATGGAACATAAAAATTTAGTAAGTGTATAAATTAGTTACTTAATAAATAAAACAATAATTAAGTTAAAATCATAAGTACAAAATAAACTAAAATTCGGACACCTAACATATCTCAACCTATGAAGTGAAAAAACACTTCTACATAGTGAGAAAATGGGGTCCATCTCAGGGGTCAAACAAATTCAAATAGTTGTGAAATAAGTCACTGTGATAGTGACTTAGTGTAAAAAATTTAAAGTCTTAACTCCTCCAATTAGAGGAGAGGAGTTATGACTCCTACACCATTAATTACTCAGAATAAGACATTAAAGAGGGAGACAAGTCTTATCTTCCTCATGTCTCACCATTGGGGTTTCTTAATGGGTCAATAAATGGGTTCAATTACAGCATGAAGGAGTGTTTATCACATGGAAAGGGATGGAACAGTGACCTCAAGGTTAGGGTTTTCCTTCCTCTTCCTTTCTCTTCCTTTCTTTCTCTCTTTTCTTTTCTTTCTCTCTTTCTTTCCTTTCCCTTTTTCTTAAAGAAAAATCTCTCTAATTTTCATCCTCTCTCTCTTTGGCCGAATGGGGGTCTTTATAGGTGGGACCAAGCATGGGTGTTATGGCCATGGGATGGCATGGGTGGTCATGGCATGGTGGGACCCACCAAAACTTGTGGTAAGGAAGAGGGTTCGCATGGGTTTGTGTGGAGGCACCTCAGCCACGCACATGTGAGATGAGGTGACCTCCTCCTATTGGCCAAGAAATGGGGGTGGCTTGGATATATGCCATGTGACAAGTAGGGTTGAATGGAGGATTATAGTGAAAGGATTTAGATGGGCTTTATGATTTGGATGGTGGATGATGATTTTAAGGGTTTAGGGGATTAATCCTATCCTTTAATTATGAGAGGAGGTGGATATGTGTCATGTGGCAAGGGGGGAAAGATGGAGGGTTGTAGTGAGGAGGTGGAAAATCAAGGGTTGGGTGGTGGATGATGGGCTAAGGGTTTAGATCATTAAATCATAACCCTTCATTAAAAGCACTTTGGATGATGCCAAATCAAGGGCCCTAAGATAAATCCACTTTTAGAATTTTTGAAAAATGCAATAATTACTTTTTCAAAAATAACGGAAAAATAATGATTGCTTTTTCAAAAATATCGATGATTTTTGGATTTCGACCCTTTTACCATGTGGGTGTGCTTTTTGGGTTCTATAGCTCAGAAAATTTCAAGGCTTATATGTTTTTCACATCTCCTAGATGCTCTGGTTGTAGTGCAATTATTGGAATTAAATTCAGGAGTGCAGGTAGGTCAAAACTGAGTCTAAAAGGCTCCAAAGTGTTTTGAACCAATATAATAGGGGAAAAATGGTAAAATTGATATTTAGGGTTTTGATATAAAAGGTAACCTTTGAATTTTGTGAGACATAAGTTCGGACCATTTGTAAAATCGATACCCTAGTCAAAATCTGCATTCAAAACCCTAATCTGACCCAAGCCAAATCTTTAACAAAATTGAGGGAGGTTTTTGCTGAATCTTAGGTGAAAAAATTGGAGGTCCCAAGAAAATTCTTCAACGGAATTGAGATAGGATTTGATAGAATGATAATCCAATTTTTGGCGAGTTCTTAAGGGGTTTCCAAAAGAGGATTACTTGGCAGAAAAAACATAGCCTAGATTTATGAGAGAATGAGCGATTGGGTTGTGCTAAGTCTACAAATGGACCTGTGTATTAGGAGGTTTCTTGAGGATATGAAAAAATCTAAGAAAATGGACATAACCTTGAAAGATTTGGATTCTGGGAGAGTTCTTGGGGGTCTACTAAGTATTAAATATAGGCATAAGGGGTTTAAATTGGATTAAGAGAGAATGGGGTCATTGGGGTATGCTAACTAGATTATTTTGGTCTGGGTAGGAGTCTTTTGAAGGTCTTGGAACTGCCAAAGTAGGGTCACTGACTAGTTGAATTTCTAATCTATGATGAACTCCTGAGGATTTACTAATGGTTCATCATTTGTCGAAAATGATTGGTTTAATCTGGAGAGATTGAGGTAATTAATATGGAATTGGTCTGACAATATCTAAGATTGAGAGCTGGTTTTAAATCCTTGGCAAAAACTGAGAGATGACCACTGACTGTTCTAAATTTTTGCTGTCTGGAGAAATTCCAAGAGCTTACCGTAGGTTAAATACAGACAAAACTGTCTTTTGAGGGTTTAGGGAAGTAATGGGATTTTGAAGGTTACCTGAGTCCCCGGAAATTCCAATTTCTAAGACATCTTTTTGAAGATAATCATGATTAGAGGGCATATGATTTGACTTGAGGGCATTTGGGTGATGGGGGAAACTTCTAAGAGTTATTGAGGACCCTATTCCGGGGGAAAATTAGGAGTTTTGATAATATGGGGGTAAAATGGTAATTTTTTAGCCTTTGATGCTTCAATGTGAGAAGGCTTGTGAAAGCTGGAGAATTCTGAAGAAAATGGGATTAATAGATTGAAATTAAAATATTTTGGGGGCATAAGGGCAAAATGGTAATTTTTCATCCTTTGATGCTTCAATATGAGAAGGCTTATGAGGGCTAACAAATTCAAAATGAAATGGGTTTGAGAGATTAAAATTTGGATCTTTGTAGTCCAAGAGTGTTTTCTAGGGAAATTAGGGTTTAGTTTGATTGATCATTGGGTAAGGTTTTAACATTGACATTGCACTTTGTGACCAGTGTATCCATTATAGATGTTTAACTACCTAAAGTTCATATCTAATTTCAGTGTCTAGGGTTCAGGGGTGTTTGAAGTCCGACTCTTCCATTGTTGTAATGAACCTATTTGATTCCATTAATTAATCCAAGTCAAAATTTGGGTGCTCATAGGTTTGGCACATGTGTGTATGTGTTTATATATAGGCCTGGCCCATATTGGCTAGGTCCTCCTCCATCTACAAAACAGTGGTGGCCCTTGGGCCTAAGTTTATATCCAATGCTATTGTATATAAACTTTCAAAATTTTCTGGGCTAACCCATGTGTGGCTATTTAAGTTTTACAACCTTTAACCAGTGTCCAACCATATGGTGGTGTTCTCCTCATTGAGGTGAACATGAACCCATGTAGACCCTTCTCAAATAACTTGTGGGTTTTACTTTTATTTTTGCTCAAAGATACCCACCTAGTCAAATTTTAAGTCTGAGCACAGTAAAAAATCTGGGCATTTTTTTTAAAACTGTTCCAACAATCTCCCACATGAATGAAATTGGCTTACTAAAAATTCAAATGCAGACATTGAGAAAGAGCACTTTTGGAAAGTTGTTGTATAGGGAAAGGTAGCTAGTGAATGTGATGTCTTGAACTGTTCAGCCATTTATGTAAACCATGACAATAGAATTCACACAACTTCTTTCCAAAAATAGTTGATTATCATGATTATATTCATTTTGGCCCTGAATACCACCTGGTTTTAGAAGTGTTTTAGATAATTTAGTCTTACAATTCTCATTAAAGCGGACTCTTCACACTCATATAGATAATTCTTATTAAGAGTATCTTGTCATACTTTACTTGGATTTCCAAAGTAGAGGAATTATTAAATGCATAATTTACCCTGATCTTCGATGTAGGTATCACTATTTCATCATAGGAGTGGGTAGGATAAATTCTCTCCATAGTGATCATAGTAATACTACTAAGTTCACATATAATTCGGTTGTCCCTTTGAACCTAGATCTTGGGATTTCAAGTCAACTAGGTAGGGTTGCCATTATAGCAACTTTTTAGACATAGGCTTTTAAACCCAATCCCCTCAATGAGCATTTTACTTGATCTCTAGTCAAACCTTTAGTTAACGGATCAACAATATCATTTTCTTTATAAAAATAATTTCATGTGAGATCAACTGCCTTACAGTATTGTTTCTCTGATGAATATGTCTAGATTTATCATATAAATATGACTTTGTTACACAATGTCATACACACAATTGTTATATTCGTTAATTCTCAACCCCTTTGACATCATTACATTGTCAAAATTTCCATGTCTCTTTTAGGTCCTATCTCAAGCCTTTTAAGGATAAGGACCACTACTTTACTAAACACCCCCACACTTTTAAGAATTTATAGGAAGGTATTCAATCTTTCTATAATTTATAAGGTGTTTTATAAATTTCCTTGTAAGGCATCTTGTTGAGAATTTAATTTTTGGTAAGTACTTGCTTACCCCCACAAATTATAAGGTAAATTATAACTAATCAATATAGCATTCATAATTTTCTTTAAGGTTGTATTTTTCTATTTAACATCTCTATTTTTCTTGTATCCATTATAAGGCACCATTACTGAGGTGATTGACCAAGTTATTACTTGACCATACAACCAGTAATGATAACTCCTTAATTGAGCAATCCAACCACATAGCTATGTCCGGACTTACCATTTTTCATTTTATTGCATACCTGTGATAGTGTATTTTTACTATCACAATGCAAAGATATAAGTGGCATTGGTCTATGCCAACATATAATTTTCAAATAAATTCCTTAACCACTTTGTTTCTGTGCCTCTAGTTGCGAATGACATAAATTTAGACTCTTCATTGTAGAGCAAATTATCTAGGTCTATTTCTTAGGTCTCCAAGAAATTGCAACACTTCCAAGAGTGTATATTCAACCACTCATGTGCTTCAAATCCTTATGGTTTGAAATTCCAACAAACATCAATATATCCTTCCAAAATAGGTGGACTTCCACTAGATCAATACATAGTTTCCTTCAAGTAGACATATACTTGGTTAATAATATTCTCATGCATGTAATTAGGTATACAAGTGAATTTGCTTAAAACCCCAATAAACTATGTATGATCTTACATAACATGGCATACATAATATAAATAGTAAAAGCATAATTTACAACAAATCATAACTGGCTATTGTGCTTTATCCAATCACCCTACTCAGTTACTATTTGGTAGTGATAACATTTATTTGTTTTCATATACATATTTATATATACAATGTCATATTTCTAAATACAATATCAAAGAAATAATAAATTTTCTTGACATCTGGTGATCGTTTTATAGTTTACCCTCACATTTCAAACATTCAATGAAAATATTCAATCTTAGAACATATCTCATATGAAGCATAATTTCATAATATTTTTAAATTTGTTAAATCATTAACCATATGAAGGATTTATCAATCTACTAAATTCATAAGATAACTGAAATTAATCAAGATAAACTATTCACAATTCTTGATAAAATAATGTATCTTTCCAAATTGATTGAATTGTACAACAAACCATTTTATTTACGAACTACTCTTTACCTTCATATGTGTGTCAAACATATTGGTGTATGCCTTGTTCATACCATAATGTTTTCTATGGTGGACAAGATCATTATGATCACAAACCCAATGGTCTATGCATTGTAATCACAATCATAGATTATGTCTATCTCTATGTGAATACTTTTATTGATTTATTTAATGGTTGTATAATTTTGGTCCTCACTAATGAATAATCAAAATCCATGAAATATCATTTATCATATTTAAAGAGATCATCCACAAAATTGATTATATCATATTTCTAACAAAACATATGATAAACATGCAAGTTACTATATCTAAAATATAATCAATATAATTGATTTTAAATCCTTGACACCACTTGGATGATGCCCATATGATAATTACATATGCAAAATCTTTTCACATATTTAATCTATCACGCATTCTTGCATTTGGTTTAAGTACCAAAGATGGTAACCCATATATATGTCAAGAATTTAAATTGTAAAAATAAAATAAAGTAATTTATTTGGTTTAAAATTTGATGCAACGGAATTTTTTCCATCTTTATTTATTGCGTTTGAATCACTCAATCTTTTATTGTCTTTAGAATCTCCCTGATTTTGGGTTTATCAACGTCAGAGATTAATATGAAATAACACAGAAAAAACATTCACAGAGCATAGAAAAAATAGAATATAGCAAAAATAAGATATGTCTTAAGATTGTTATTCTATATTCTATGTATTTAGAATGATATGCACTATTTTGTAAATAACAAGTATTTATTTCATATAAGTAAAAGACTTGAAATAAAATAAAAAGAACAACTTACTTTTTTCGATGAATTGACAAAAATCAAACCCGAAATTTATCAAGGCTAGTGTTTGACACTATGTCTTTAAGACAGATTTCACCCCTCGTAGTTGTGCTTACGAGCTTCGCAGACGTTTGCTTCCTAGGATACAATGATCTATTACACTCAGAAGAAGCACTGCAATATGTGTGCTTGGAGAATCAAACTTGTGTTATTCTCTCTCTTACAACACGCTATAATGCTCTCTATAAGCCTAATTTCAGACACCCTCTATAATGCCTAAAATCGAATATTACGAATTTCGAATTTTTGAAATGAAGGGATGACTTATTTGTAAACTGTTCATGTATGTTCGAAATAGCCATAGGGACACAACTTATGGTGTTCGAACAGACACAAAAGCAAAAGGATGCATTTATGTAGCCACATTCATGTCTGCTCAAAACTAACAGGGGTTAAAAAGTGCGATTTAATAGTTACCTTCATATCTGTACGAAACAAATATATGTTAAAAGGGGTGATTTAATAGCCACATTTGTGACTATTCGGTCCAAACTGTCATGACCCGAATCCATAAGCTGAGAAGTGGACCAGGTTCAGATCTGTGACATGGGAATGATCCCCCCCGAATCCGTTTCTCACTAACAGAGAGACCAACGAGCTCGAAGTAGGTCATTAACCCTTTTACCTGTTCACGTATCATTTTCTATATAGATAAAATGATTATCTTTTTACATCCATATTAGTCCATATGAAATAATCACATTGCAATAGATTAATAATGATAACAGTCAATATCCAAAATAAGTGCAATGAAAAGTGAAAGATACATTATATCCAAATATCCTAACATCCCAAAGTAAAGGGCCTCGACATGTCCATAATAAAGGTTTATACAATTCTTTCCCACAAAAGGGCTCATCTCAAAATCTCAATAGATACATCTCTCTCTAGTCTAAATAGAAATAAACTAAAAATGGAATGTGAAACTAGGGTGCAATAAACTAGGCCAACGACCTAATCTCCAACTATCTCCACCTCATCCTAAGGCATAACCCAACCTATACACCTACACATCTACGGGTGGTGCTAATTGGGGTAAGCTTGATGGGCTTAGCAGGAGCGTATGCAATTTATATAACACAATAGGAAAGCAAAGCAGATATAATAATAAATAGGGTGATCCAAAGTAGAGGAAAGAAACAGAGTACATAGGTGTATGCATTAACAATAATATGAATATATCTCTACTAAAGTCAAGTATGTTGATATTTTAAAAAACTAAGTGATAATTTAAATCAAGACTGTTCTAAAACATGCATATACTAAAGCTACATTCCATGTACCATGAACCAACTACCATGTACTACACAAATAAATAAATGCATGTATAGTAAGAAAATATACTACATGTCATATGCCAAGACCATGACAATCCAAATACCAATCCATCGCTAAACACCAAGGAACCAACCAAAGATCCTAATAAATCCAAATCTGAGTTCAAGCCAAATAAACCAAATGAGGTTCCAATAAAACCAAACCATGTGTTGGGTACTTGAGATTCACTGAGTAAGTATATAGCCCCTTCACCTAATAGAGGTCATCACTGGACAACTAGTGTCCCTTCGCTTAATGGCAGTTATCATTGAGCAAAATATATAGCCCCTTAGTCTAACGGCAATCATCACTGGACAACTAGGATCCATTCTCCTAATGGCGGTCATCACTGAGCAAATTTGTAACCCCTTCGCCTAACGACAGTCATGACTAGACAACTAGTGTCCCTTCACCTAATAGCAGCTATAACACATGTACCAATCCACTTATGGGTATACCATACCAAATCTATGTTTATAAATCCAATCCTAAAATCTATACTCATGTATGGTTAGGTAACTGCTACATACGTATGCCATGTGAAGGATATCCATATATGCTAACTCATAAATAGTTCTAAAGCCAAAGACAAATCACATATAAGGGTCAAATACAAATTTGAAAGTATAAATACTAGTACCAATCCAAGGCATATATGATGCTCATGAAAGTAAAATTGACTTATGCCGATTACTACTAATGACATAACCAAATAGTCAAGATGCTCCCCAAAACTTATGAAGAAATCCAAGTAGAATACTCTTTGAAAACACCAAATAAACCATGCTAAGGAAAATGTGCTCATGCCATGAGAGAATCTCCATAAAGTGTGAGGCAAATGTATCACACACGAATTCTAAGATCCTAACAAGATAATCAATAGAATTGCACAATTGTTCATAAGCCAACATGTATTTTAAAGGAATTCACTAAAAAGAACAATAAGCTCAAGTAAGAAATCCAAAGGCACCCTAGAAAGCATGAAAGTAGCAAGGAAAAATAGTAAGAGACATTTTGTCAAACATGTAGTGTGCAATAATTAAGAAATCTAAGGGAAATCAAAGGAGGAAGCCCAATCTTCACCATAAGAAACCATCAAATCTCTACAACATAAGTAAATCAAGACTCCAAACTCCTTCACATAAATTAGAGACCATCCAAACCATTCTACAAGATCTAATAACAAAAACACAACTCCATAACCTAAGAGTTCATAGAAATCATTAAGAAAATTAATAAACCTTATGGTCACATCATAGAAATATTAATAAATCAACATTCTAAAAGGAAATGGAGCTAAATCCACCAACATATAGCTCATAAATAACAAATCTAAGATCCTAGGAAGGGAAAGTGTACATGAAATGCATATCCACTCACTTAATCCATGAAATCAAGGTTTTACATAAGGAAGTAATCATGCTCACAAAGAATAGATGTAAATCCATCAAATCAAACATCATTTCATGCAAATCTAAGATCTTAAGAAAGAAAAGTATGCAAAAACAATATATCCAACTCATAAACCATTCTCATAGAGATTAGAATCTATAAATCTTTGCACACATAGAATGAAATCATATTTCTATGAACCTATGAAGGAAAAATGCAGTATAAACAACATATCCACTTACAATCTTAGTTTTCCTTATTGCTTAAGCTTTAAAGTCTTCCATGGTCTCCTTTCCCTTCACTCTATCTTCTGTAAAAATGAAATAAAACTAGTATAATTAGATAGAACATGAAGAATTAGGAAGAAAATAAGCTATTTCAGCAGATTTTCAGAGTTGGGAGTGAAACTTATCCAATTGGGGAATAACTCCTATACTAAACTCAAAAACTTTCCCTAATCTCCTTCAGTCTTTCATTTTTTGTTCTAATGAGAAAAAATGACATAATTGAGGTGTGAATAGGGTTATAAATTTCCCATTGCGAGATCCCATATGTTTAGGGGACCAATGAGCAAGTGTCACATCAAAACCACTTATATTGAGCCATTTTTGCCCCTCTTTTTATTTTTTGGATCTAGGGCACCCCTTATGATTGTGGGGTGCCGAAGACTCCCCCTTCTGTGGTGCCCTTGAGGTGTGATGGGTGCCCCAATTTGTACATATGGGGCACCCGAGTGGTGTTTGGGGTGCCTGACCTGCACAACTCGAAACTGTGCATATTTTCTTTACAAAAATTAGTCGTGGAAAAACGACTATAACTCTCTCTAGTAAACTCCAAATTGGGCTCTATTTGTTGCATTGAAAAGAAGACTTGAAGATATTTCCAAAATAGTATGGCTTAGATTTTAGTTCACTTGGGATTTGTGTCAGTGGTCCCAAGAAGTTACCCTAATTACATACTTAGGATAACTTTCGAACTTGAATAACTTGTGGTCTAACTTGGGTTCTATACTTCTAAATTGGTTCAAGGGGGTCCCTAAACCACTCTAAAGTCATTATAACATATATGAAATGGTAATTTTACCCTTATAGAAAAAAATTACAACTTTACCCTTTAAATGCAATACAGGGTATTACATAAACAGTCATGAAAGGTAAAACTGTAAAACCGCACGAATAGACACACTCCCACAAGTATAACCGAATCTGGGAGAAAGAAAAAAAGTAGTAACAAAAATTTATTTATTTATTTTTTATTGACCCAACCCAACCCAGTTTAGCGCTCGTATATGTTTATATAGGCTAAGCCCATGTTGGTTAAGTGTTCCCCCATCTACAAAATAGCAGTGCCCCTTGGGGCCCAAGTTTATATCAAATGCGATTATATATAAACTTCCAAAATTTTTTAGGCTAACCCATGTGTGACTTCAAGTTTTACACCCTTTAACTAGTGTTCAACTAGGCAGCTTTAGATATAATTTCTCATTTACCCATTAATGATTTTGAACATCCAACTATATGGCGTTATTCTCGTCATTGAGGTGAACATGAACCCATGTGGACCTGTCTCAAACGACTTGTGGATCCCACTTTTATTTTGGCTCAAAGATGCCTATCATTCAGATTTTAAATTTGGGTACAGAAAATCTAGGCATTTTTTCAAACCTGTTTCCAACAAAAACAACCCTACACCTCATAATATCTACCCATGTTTTAGAAAATGATTTTGGGTATTTTCCAATCTAAAACTTTTGATTCTTGAGGTAAATATATCTTAGCAAGCGAACCCAGATAGGACTTGGCAAGAATCTCCAACCTAAATTGGAAATCAATAATTTTATTTACTGACTAAAGATCTCCAACGCCAAGTCCACTTCCTTTCTCATTCTAAAATTTTTTCCATGCTCTGAAGTAAATATGGTGGTGTTTTTTGTTTGATTTCGAGGTTGCATTCATATAATTTAGGGATTTATTAGAGAATAATTTTAATATTTTTATCTTCAAGCCTATATCCCTCTCTCCTCCCTCAAGGGGGAAATCATCTATAATCCGAGTGTTCCTATCACAGCCACAACTGTGGGTAATTTTTTTCAACATCGAGATTTGAATTTCAGACTTAGTCAAATCACATCCACAATTTTTGCGATGTTCAGACTATATATAGAGGGATTTAGAACCACAAACGATTTCCTCTCCTCTCCCTCCTATAAAAAATGAGTCCAAAATTTGGAGAATAAAAAATTATTTATGTATTACTTTCTCTGTTACGAGAGACAAACCGACTTATGGGTAATGCATGCCAAGTGTGAAAGTCTTTTCTCCTATCAAACAAATAAGGCTGCGTTTGGCAGGCACCTGTAATGTAATCATTTCATTTGAGTTTCCTTTTTTCAGTACCGTAAAATATTATTTCTTATATTTTCTTTCGACCTTTGATGTGAGGAGTGAGGATTGATTGGAGTAGATTTTATGGAGAAAAATTGTATGCGAAATTCATAAGGAATTCTATCCGGTCAACAAGTATGGGAGCTTTACCCTAAGTTAAACCGTAGTTTTGAACCATTGTTAGAAGTGGGCCACGCAATTCATGTCAACAAAAAAATCCCCAAACCCAAACCTAATTGATGTGGTGGTCCCCTAACCAAGTTGGTCACTGGTCGTCGATCGACGGGGGTCTACTCACAATTCGCTGGTGGTCTACTCGCCGTTCGCCAATTGCATATTCGCCGGTCGCATATTTTCCGATCGACAGTAAGCAAGTGGCACGGATTCAAGCCATTATTTGACATTGTCTTCCTTGCAGTGGTTGTCAGTCGACTGTAAGCAGCTGGTCTAAAAATTTTTGAAAAAAAACTTTCCTTCTTTCTCTTTCTTCCAAGTATGTATGCCCCCATTTTATTTATTTATCAGACAACAATGCTTTTTTTGTTCACAACTGGAGGTTTTTAATCACAGTTGCTTATCAAAACCCCACAACCAATTTTGATTTTTGTGGTAAGTTCTTCATGTCCTGGTTCAAGGAGATTCAGTCTTTTTTTCCATGTTTTTATTCAATACCAACTGAATAAAGACCCATGATTTTGTGTTCCTTTGGTTGTAGATTCACTTCTCTGAACTTTTTTTGGTTTTTGGGTTACTGGGTCTCCTTGATTTTTAGCTTCTTTTTTTTTTATTGGGTATGAGTATTGTTGATTAGTAGAGTGCAAAGATTTGAACTTTTGGATGCTGTTTGTTTTCCTGGATTTTTTTTTATTAAGGGAAGAACGGAGAGAATTTGGATGTTGGTTTCTGGCTTTTGACCGATCATGTGATTTGATCCA
>JAOXJP010123282.1:0-13794 GCA_025762735.1 Platanus orientalis | reverse complement strand
GTATTATTGTTTTTTGCACTTATAGAACAATGAACCCCCCCCCCCCCCACACACACACATTCTTCCCTTTCCTCCACTTTTATTTTAGGGTTTTTATCCCCTATATGTCTCCTTTCTAATCCCCAACGCCCCTTTGATTTTTCTCCGTTCTAACCTAATTTCTAATTAAGAATATCTTTACTGTGTTTTCTTCTCTTCAAGAAACACCACTGACTGGTAAACCTAATGTTTATATACTTTAATTTGTTAGATTGACCTCAAATTTTGTATGGGAACACATTTAAGATTCATCTAATACCCTGCAAATTTTCAGAAAATTATGATGTACGAGCAGGGGTATTTTGGTAATTTTGTGGGTTCTTCCCTGGAATCCCAGAAACCCTAAAATAGCCTTTTCTTCTTCTTCTTCTTTTTTTTTTTTAAAATTCTTTTCTTGTCCATTTCTCTCTAGATTCCCCTACCTGATTTCTTTCATTCCCTAATTTTCTTTTAAAGTTCAAGTTACTTGGGCGTATTTAAATTCATATTCTTGGTTTACATAAATCTGTCCTAAGCTTCCGCATATACTTTTGGGCCCTTACAAGTAATATATACAAGCCTAAAGTTGCCTCACATCAGCTTGGCAACCAATCTTGTGATATCCTGCATCAAATTTAGTATCAAAGCCAGGTTCCAGTTGTGTTCCTATCTAGCTAAGCTCATGTAGATCATTGGATTTTTATGTCTCCCACCAAAGCATATATTGCTTCCCAACTTTGATGAGGACATGAGAGCAAGGTGGATCCCACACTTGGCCTTGGTGGGGTCCATATGGAGGCTAGTAAGGAAGAGCATGGGAATATGTTATGAGGGGTTTGGGTTTGGTTATGGAGGAGTCTTTAGTAGATATTATATTAGTTTATGTTATGTTTTCATTAAATATTAGAGTCTAGGATAGAGAAGGCATTAGAGTTTTTGTTTTTGGGCAGAATTGTCATTAGTACTTTTTAGTCCAATAAGGGCTGGTCGACCACATGAGTGGGACCACCCAAATTAGGCTTAGTTTTTTTTTGTGTTTACTTTCTATTTATTTAAACTTGATGATGTAAGGAGGGGGGGGGGGAACCCTAGGCCAAATCATGGCCTATTAAATCCCACTTTCTCTTCTTACTTTTCAATGAAGTTTATTAAAGTTTTTACTGGTTTTGCTGCTCACTTGAGTTGGCCTCTCCTCCAAGTTTTGGTGAACACTTGGAACCTTGGATGGTGACTTCTAAGGTAAGTGAAGGTTGGTGATTTCCTTCACATCTGTACCTCATCTTCTTCTTTTTCTTTATTTTCTGGTTATAACTCCATGAAAGTTTGCTGCCCATAACCTGAAACCTTTAATTTCATTACCGTCTTCTTCCATCTTCATTACCCAGCCCCATTACCATTCCCTAAACCATCATATACATGAAAAAATCCATTCCAATTAATCTTCCCACATCAAAATCCTTCCATCTAAACCTAATTATCACTATCCATAACCTTAAACTAATATTTAAACCCAGTTGGCCACCTCAGAAAAACCACTTCTTTCAATTTCTTATATAAAATATTCACTTCATTATCACCTAAACAGTCGTCCCTTCATCCCCATTATCCCTTGCATTGTTATACAGTCAAAACCCTCCCTTACTACCCATAAACCCATTTGGGCAGTCCTATTAACCTTTCTTGATTCACTGAAATTCCTACTACAGATTTGCAATCACTAAATATCCTTATTATTCTTCACAACCTAAACCCACCTTGGACTTGATTCCTTGCTTAAAGTTTGAAGAAATTGCCAGCCACTACCTAGGGTCCTAGATACATACTGCTGTCTGGGTACATGTGTATACAAGGTGTTTGAGATAATGCATGAGAGTGCTACTCTGTCGAATCTGCCAAGAGCTTCCTCACTGTTGGACTAAGTCCAGTGAGTCCTTTGATTTTCTGATTGAATACCATCTGTTGCTGCCCTGTTTTAGGACCTTTATCGGACTCTTAAAGTTCTACTGGAGCACCAGAACCTGAAAGGGTACGTGAAGCCTTAGTGTGTTACATGAGTACATGCTGATCTGTGACTGTGGTTGGCTGTTACTTAATCAGATTCAATGGGATTCAAGGATAATCCTTTCAGTCTTTGCTACTGCAGGTTTCCCATAGTTATGCTACATCAAACTTGCTCATAATTACCAAACAAAAGGGGAATAAATCAGAATTTAGCACATATAAACAACACTTTGGATTCCATGGAGGCTACTTTGGAAAGATTAAGATTTTCCTTTTTTGGGCCCCCACCTACTCCACATGCCTCTCTCTCATCATCAATGCCTACAAAAGCAAACCAAGCAAGAAGTGATGCGGACATCATGACCGAGATGATGATTGGGTTATGTTTACAACTACTTTAGTTGTCTTTTAGTCTATAGGTGTTAGTAGGGGTATTTTTGTTATTTTTCACAGTTTAGGGTTACTTTTGTCACGAGTGAATAAGATAGGATTTTATTGTCCAGTTTCCAATTTTGTAAAAGATACCTAGCTGTGGGACTCTATTTATTGAGCCCACGAGCAGCACAATTTTATGGAATTTTAAGAAAAAAATTTTGAACGAGACTTTTCTTCTTCCTCCTCCTACAAACCCAAAACCTTGGAATAGGTTTGTTTAGGCCCCTACCTAGTTTAATGTTGGTGGTGGAGGCCACTTCCTCCCTTGGGTTAAAGGTTTATTCTACCATTTTCTTCTTTTCATCTTCTCTGTTCTTTATTTCTAATTTTCTTGCTGCTGGAAACAACATACCTGTACGAGAATCACAACCATCAATCCAATTCTTCTCTGGTGTTTCATAGGGTTGGGCGACCCCTACTAATATAGGTTCCAGGTGCATCCTGCAATTTTGACAAAGTTACAGGTGGTGGATTCTTCCCTAAATGTGAAACTCAGCAGGGAAGTGATCTCACGAGACCAACTACCATCTCCTATTCTCTAAGGTTTTAAGGGAGGGGTTTCTCCATGGACTTCTTCACCCCTGGACGATCCTAGTAAGGGAGGATTGAGATCTCAAAGTGCGACCAACTTGAAGTTATAGCTATTGAAAATCATATCAGGCATTAAATTCAGCATTTGAGTGATTCTACGAGATTGCCTAGGACATCAAATCTGTGGGGATTTTGATTGAATGGTTTTCTCCAGGTGATTCTACATCCTTGTACGATCCTAGTGATCCCAATCTTCATCTAAAAGATCACTAAAAAACCCTGGCTTCATCACCTGTTTTCCAGACCCAGGTGTGAACATATGTTGTTAATAGATTTTGGAAGATTGGACACCAGCTCCTAGTAGTGGGTGTTCTGATCGATTGGATTCATCTAGGCTACTCTAGATTCCGTACGATCTCAAGAAGCAGCCAAATTTCAAAAATTTTGAAATTTCAAAATTTATAGCTGTTAGAGTTCTCCTAAGCAAGAAAATCACAAAAAAAGGGCACTTCACGATTTTGACTCTTAGACTCTCAACAATGAAGATTTGTTTGGTTGGTTTTTCCCAGGGGCTTA
Organism: Platanus orientalis; assembly: GCA_025762735.1. Lineage (NCBI taxonomy): Eukaryota > Viridiplantae > Streptophyta > Magnoliopsida > Proteales > Platanaceae > Platanus > Platanus orientalis. The sequence continues at coordinate 10,233 of JAOXJP010123282.1, read as the reverse complement.
AGAAGCCTTGGACGACACCTTTGGGTAGGCTCCACTTTTGAAAAAATAATAATAATAATAATAATAATAATAATTATTTATTTTTTGGGCTGACAGCATTCACCGGGAAGAGCGAGAATCCTCAAATTTGATTTTTCGGGCCTGATAATTGATTGCAAACATATCTAACATCTCCAAGGAAGCATTTGGCATCAGATTCAGATACGTTTTTTCCTATTTGGCTCTTTTTTCAAATTTCTGACATTATTCACTTTTGGCATGTTGTGGCATATGGTCTGGACCTGAGATTGTTATCTCCTGGCCTAAACAAACCTCAATACAATACTCTGGTTGTCTAAATATATTATTAAACCCATCTCTAGACTTCTCAAACCATTCCTAAAATTATTTAGCCAAATTTCTCTGATTTTTAGGCCTAATTTATGCACTTTTCTGGTTTGACCTGCATTAGCCTCATTCAACAACAACAAACAGCCTTATCCCAACTATTTGGGGTCGGCTGCACGAATCCTGTTTCGCCATTCTGCTCTGTTTAGGGCCTTATCTGCATTAGCCTCATTATTAAAAAAAAAATTCTTATTACTAATCCAAGCATTTTAATTAGGTCTTTGCTTATTTATTAATTTTTGTGAGCCCTAATTCCTTTATTGCATATGAACCTAATTTGAATGATTGCTTGAATTAGCATGTGAACTTACGAGTGGGAATCTTGTTTATTTTTCTTTATTACTTTATCAATTTTATTCATATCTCTTGAGCACACATCCACTAGCCTACATGCATGTTGCATTAGGAAGGTTTATGCAAGAAGTCTTCCATCTTAGCTCCTCCATTGCATTTACCTCCATTTTTTGTGAATTCTGAATAGATCCACCAGTGGGAGTTGTGATGGAGAGTGGCCGCATCAAAATTCAAGGTCGAATTTCTCCCCACCCCGGGAGAATGATGCGAACAACATAAAAAGATTGTTGTATATACCCATACATAAGAGGGCTAGATTCAAGTCTTATTTTGTATGTGGGTTAATTAAAGTCTTTTAGGTGGTTGGGTTTACATGTAATAAGGCCAATGTGCCATGGGTTCTTTTGGATTTTTTATAAGGGTTGTTTATGTAATAAGGCTAAAAGCCAAGGGCAATGTAGGGTATTTGTGTGTTGGTTGATCACTAGTATTTTTGTCTTTTTGTGTACTTCAAAAATCAGCAAAAGGGGCCCACACATGTGCTGGCCGACAGTCTTGGTTTCCTCAAGGTTTTAGTAGTTTAAATTTTAGGAAATTTAGTTATTTAGAAGTCTCCAAAGTTTAGTAAAATTTGAGTGTCTAGTCTCTTAGATATTTAGAAGCTTCTAAATTAGAAAAATATCTAAATTGTTGGTCTTGTAAGCCTATAGAGGCACCCTACAATTTCAAAGCAAATCAGTGAATTATGAATTAAAAGTTTTTGAATTTGGGTTTTCCCCAAGTGGATGTCAATCTCTCTACCCCCACCCCCCACCCCCCACGCCCTCTTTGGGTTATAGGCGTGGGCTTCCCTACCTATCCCCCTTCTTCTCTTCTCTTTGATGCAACAGTTGGCTCCCCTAAGATTTACCCTAGTATTCTTCTCCTTCTATTCTTGTATCTATCATCTTCCCTTCTCCTTCTACTATTCCCTGCCGAAACTTCTTATCTTTCTAAATAATCAAGCTGCTAGAAACCAAATTTAAAGTACTACAATACAACACTCATGTATTGGGTCTTAAAGCAGTGAATCTATACCAAATCGAAGGCAACAAAGAGAGGTTCTCGTCCACTGATATCAGTGGGTTTTATCACTCATCTCTTACCATTATTGATTTTGGAAAATCCTTTTAATTCTCTCTTTGATTTATGGTCATATGCACTAGTTTTAAAAAACCATCACTTATATGCATTATAATTTTATAGGCTTATGGAATAGTGAAATTGGTGTGGAGCCTGATGTAACTGGAGGAGCAAAGAAAAAGATGTTGAAAGTTTGGATCTCCGAAGGGCATTCAAATCGATCTGACATTAAGTGGACCAATCCATGTAGTTTCGGTATTGCGCAGAAGGAACACCAGAAAGTAGGCGGACTAATCTGATTTTTTTGTCGAACGGATCCAACTTGGGACTTGGACCGATCCGAGGTATTGTGGACAGATCTGACAACAGAATTTCATATGAGAACGAAGATAGAAGGTCCATGGGTGAGAGGGACTCTTGCCAAGTTCAACGTTATGATGTATATAATGTCTATTGTTGTTTAGGGTTAGATTAAACTTGAAAGAGCATGGAAAATGTGGGGTTTGTCAAAGATTGAGAGAGAACTCTTGTATTCTTCTAAAGATAGCGAAGCTTTCTTTGCAGCTACGTAGTTTTTTTCCCAACTTAGGGTTTTCCACATAAATCCCGTGTTTTGTGGTTTGATTGTTATTGTTTTCATTTTATTTGGTTTGATTGGTAGGCCTTTAGCTTAATCCCTCAACAATTGGTATCATAGCTAAGGTGATGTAGCATGCATATAGGCTAATGGGTATGTGCACAAGGAATTAGGAATAAAATTGTAAGAGTAATGATAAAACATTAACAAAATTCCTACTTGCACATCCACACACTAAATCAAACAATTCTTTAAATTAGGTTCATATGCAATCAAGGAATTAGGGTTTACAAAAAATTAATAAACAATCAAAGACCTAAGTCTAATTTTCTATTATTTTGGGGAAAGAGAAATTAGGCTTAGGCTTAAGCCCAAAATAATGTCTAAAAATTTCCCTAAAGAGCCTAAATTAGGCTGAAGGAAAGGGAAACAACCTGGATTGCCCTAGAGAAAGTATGAATAAATAAAAATGAATCCAAGGCATATTTTGTCAAGCATAATATTTTAAGGATAAGTTTAAGCCAAAGAAAAAGAAACTCAGGTCCAGCCATATGCCAAAAGTGTTTATTGTCAGAAATTTGAAAAGAGCCACATAAGAGAGATCAGTACCTGATTTTGATGTTGAATGTCTTCTTGAAGATGTTGGATGTGTTTGTTATCAATATCCAAGATCAAACTGTCTCCAAAAGTAGAGCTTTCAAAAATCTAGAATTTTCCAGGTCTTGGATGAAGTGCCTGGACTGTCCTACTTCTGCAAAAAAAACCTATCAAGTATTGGAAAGTGTTGAATAGGCTTCTCTGATATAAGCTTCAATCCTAAGCATGTGCAGGGTGATGAGAATACCCGAAATATCAATCCCTTTCTGACAAAAATCAATCTTTCGGGGATTTCTTCAGCTTAACCCTAAAAAGTCAAAAACAGAGATTATATCAAAAAAGAAAAGTTAAAAAGAAGTTAGGAGAGGACCTTTGACCCAAGAAGGGAGAAAGTAACCTCCACTACTACCGTTAAACTAAGAATGATCCTAGACCCATTTCAGGGTTTTGTTGTTCTTCGGTTGTAGCAAGCAAGAGGAAAAATACTAAAACATGAACAAAAATGTTATTATTCATCATTAAAAGAGTGTTGGTTGTGTGGAGTATTTTTATAGTCCCCACAGTTAGGTTTATTACACCCTACATTATGCAAATATTGAAATACCCTCCATCTGTTAATCTCATAACAAAAATAACCCTACACTACTAATAATAACAAAATTACTCTCAAATAACTCCTACGGACTAAAATAAAATACCCTCAAAATTTTGTACCCCCTTTTACATGAGACGACTCCTACGGACTAAAATAAAATACCCTCAAAATTTTGTACCCCCTTTTACATGAGACACAATTACATAGAACTTTAAAAAAATAAAATAAAATGGCCGTAAACATAGCCCAATCATCATCCTAGTCATGATGTCCGCATCATAAGGTTTGAGAAGCCGGTTTTAATAAGCCAAGTAAGTTAGAAACTTCGATTTGAGTATAGGCAACGGTGACACAAGTAGATAAATCTACAAAGTTTGGAGTTAAGAAATTCAATGGTATGAACTTTGTATTATATAAGAAGCAAATAGAAGATTTTTTGTGCCAGAAAAATCTCCATCAACCTCTTGGAAGGAAAGCAAAGCAACCTGAAAAGATGACGGACAAGGATTGGGAGGTGCTTAACAGGAAGGCCCTAGGTACGATTATACTCTCTTTATTTTCATCGGTTGCTTTCAATATTATCAAAGAAAACTATTGAAGATCTTATGGTACCCTTGCGCAGATGTATTAAAAGCCATCTACATCAAATAAAGTATTGTTAATGAAGAGGTTGTTTCATATGTAAATAGATGAGGGAGGAACCATTGGGGAACATCTAAATGAGTTCAACACAGTCACAAGTCAATTAACCTCAATAGGCATCAACTACGTTAATGAAGTTAAAGCCTTGTTGATCCTATCCTCCTTACTGGAGAGTTGGGATGGCCTAGTTATGGCGTTGAGCAATTTTTCAGGTTTAGGCACCATGAAGTTTGATGATGTGATGAATGTACTAAGCAAAGAAGTCTGCAAAAAAAACATCAAGAGAAACATCATCAAGCGGGAGTACACTAAATGTGGAAGGAAGAGGAAGAACTAATAAAAGAAGGAAAGATCATGGGAGGTCAAAATCTAGGGAGAAATCTAAGTTAACAAAGCCAAAAATGAAATGTTGGAATTGTGGGAAGAAATGACACCTCAAGAATGATTGTTGAGCATAAAAGAAGAACAAACAAGACAACAATAAGGAAAAGGAAGCTTTCGCAAATATTGTAGGTGACATTGCTAAAGACGTTTTTATTCTTACATTTGATAAAACTTGGAGTCTTGTGTATTAGATTCTGATGTGTCTTGTCATGCTACGACAAACATAGAATGTCTTAAAAAATTATGTGTAATAAGACCATGGCAAAGGCTATCTTGGAGACAATAAGACTAGCAACATAATTGGAAAGGAAGATGTTCGGTTAAATCTACCTAATGGAGGTACATGGTTGTTGAATGGTATAAGACATACCAAGTTTGAAGAGGAATTTAATTTTCATTTGTCTGCTTGCAAGTTCAGGACACAACTACTTTCACGAGAGGCATATGGAAAGTAACCAAAGGTTCTTTGGTGATAGCTCGGGGAAAAAAACAAGGTACATTTTATCTGACTGGGAAGCTAGGTTCTATTGATGTAGCTGAAACAAGTGTTAACTCAGGCACATGACACTGTAGACTTGGGCACAAAAACAAGAAATGGATAAAGATTTTTTACGGTAAAGGCAAGCTTCCAGGTTTAAAGGTTCCAGACTTGGAATTTTGTGAAGATTGTATTGTAGGAAAATAAAAAATTAGTTTTTCTAAAGCAGGAAAGATGCCATAGCTTTAAAGGTTAGAACTGGTCCATATTGATGTATGGGGACCAGCTCATGTACGTTCTCATGGTGGCTCTCATTACTTTGTTGTTTTTATTGATGATGCGATCAGAAAATTATAGGTCAATTTCCTAAAACTTAAGTCTAACGTGTTTGACGTGTTTAAGAAGTGAAAAGCTTTGGTTAAGAATGAAATGAGGTTGAAGCTTAAGTGTTTAAGGTCTAACAATGGAAGAGAATATTGTAGCAAAGAATTTGAGAAGTTTTGTGCTTTAAACGGGATCAGAAGGGAGAAGAAAGTACCACACACACCGTAACAAAATAGAGTAGCTAAGCAGATGAACATGATGATTGTAGAGCGAGCCAAAAGCATGAGTTTGTATGCGAGATTGCCTAAACAGTTTTGGGTGGATGCAGTAAGCACAACTGCATACTTGATTAATAAAGGACCTTAAGTACCATTAAATGGTGGGTTGCCTGAAGAAGCATGGACGAGAAAAGAGGTAAGCCTTTCACATCTTAAAAGTGTTTGATTGTACATCTTATGTTTATGTTGATGTTGATTGGAGAAACAAATTAGATGCGGAGTCGAAGAAGTGCACTTTCATTGGGTATAATTCTGATGAGTTTGGATACCAGTTTTTGGACAATGAAAACTAGAAAATCATTAGAAACAGAAATGTGGTATTCAATGAAAATGAAATGTATAAAGACAAGGCAAAAGAGAATCAAGGCAATAAGGAGTTTGTAGAATTTAAAGAGATTTCTGAGGGTTAAGAACAAAGAATTGAAGGCAATGAGATGCTAGAAGAAAACCAACAGATGAAACCTCAAACACTTACTCCGGATTTAAGGTTTTAAGAACATTTGAACCTACGTAGTGATTCTCTCCTTCGTTGCACTATTTGATGGTGACAGATAAGGGTGAACCGGAATGCTATGATGAAGTAGTGGAGGTTGATGAAAGAACTAAAAGGAAGCATGCCATGGATAAGGAGATAATTCTTTGATTACAAACTAGTCATGAGACTTGATTCCACTACTCGAAGGGAAGAAGGCACTAGACAACAAATGGGTGACAGGTTGATGGAAGAGCATGATCAAAGCAAAAGATATAAAGCCAGATTAGTTGTAAACGGGTGACAACAAAAAAAATGCATTGACTACTCTGAACTATTTGTTCCTGTTGTGAAGATGACCACTATTAGAGTGGTGCTAAGCATTGTGGTAATAAAAAATCTATATCTTGAGCGGTTAGATGTGAAAACAGCTTTCTCCATGGTGACTTGGAAGAAGGCATCTACATATAATAGCCACAAGGGTATGAAATAGAAGGCGAGGAAATGGTGTGCAAGCTCAAGAGGAGTTTATATATATTGAAGCAAGCCCCAAGGCAATAACACCTAAAGTTTGATAGATTCATGTCGAAGAATGGGTGTAGAAGATATCATGCAGACCATTGTTGTTATCACAAAACCTTTGATAATGGATACGTTATATTACTTTTGTATGTGGATGATATGCTTGTGACAAGTTCAAAAATACATGAGATAAATAATTTGAAGAAGCAGCTGTTAAAGGATTTTGAGATGAAGGACTTGGGAACAATAAAAGAGATTCTTGGGATGAGAATCACATAGATATGAAGAACTATAGGTTGAGGTTATCTCAAGTAGAGTATGTTGAAAGGTGTTTAACAGATTCTACATGCAGGATGCAAAGCCAGTTAGTATCCCATTGGATAGTCACTTCAGACTTTCCATAGAAGATCCTCCTAAGACTAGTTGGGAGAAGGATTATATGTCCAGGGTTCCATATTCTTCAGTAGTGAATAGCTTAATATATGTCATGGTCAGTACTAGGCCGAATATAGCTCAAGTAGTGGGAGTTGTAAGCATATTAATGAGCAAAATCAAAAGGATGCATTAGGAAACAGTTAAGTGGATCTTGAGATTCTTGAGAGAGACCGCTAACACAGTTTTAAGTTTTGGAGGGAAGGAAGTATAGTTATGAGAATATATAGACTCAGACTTGTCAAGTGATAAAGACAAGAGGTGCACGATGGAGTATATGTTTACTTTAGGGGACACAACAGATAGTTGGGTGTCTCAACTACAAAAGATATTTGCACTTTCCTCAATAGAAGCAGAATACTTTGTAGCGACAAATGGTAGAAATGAATTGATTTGGTTAAAAAACTTGATAGAAGAGTTGGGAAAGAAGTAAGAAAACAAGCTATTCAGTGAGACAACTAGAGTGTTATTCATCTCATGAAGAATTCAACCTTTCATGCAACGACGAAGCACTTTGATAAGAGGTATCACTTCATAAGGTCTCTCCTAGAGGAACATGTGTTGAAGTTTGAAAAGATTCATACAGATGAAAATTCAGTAGATATGCTTACCAAGGTGGTGATAGTTCAGAAACTAGAATTATGAAAAGCTTCAGTTAGTCTTCATGAGTAAAAATGAAGATGAAGAGTCGCAAGAGATTCATGGGAAAGGAAAATGTCTCATCGTAGGTGTAGAAGCTAATCAATGGGAAGAGAACATTGGTTTCAAAGTGGGAGATTGTTAGTCCGGAACCTGATGCAATTGGAGGAGTAAATAAAAAGATGTTGAAAGTTTGGATTAAACCCAAGGGCCCTCGGACCGATGCAACATAGCTGAACCGATCTAGGAAGTGTCAGGACTGTGCAGAAGGAACACCAAAAAGTAGGCAGACCGATCCGATTTTTAGTTTGACCTATCTAACTTGGGTCTCAAACCAATCTGAGTTATTCTAGATCGATTCGACGACAGAATTTCAGATGCAAACGAAGATAGAAGGTCCATGGGAGAGAGAGACTCTTGCCAAGTTTGACCTTTATGATGTATATAATGTCTCTATTGTTGTTTAGGGTTAGATTAAGCTTGAAAGAAAGTGGAAAACGTGTGGTTTATAAGAAATTGAGAGAGAACTCTAGTATTCTTCTAAAGATAGTGAAGCTTTCTCTGTGGCGCTGTGAATTTTTTCTCAACTTAGGGTTTTCCACGTAAATCCCGTGTTTTGTGGTGTGCTTGTGGTTTGATTGTTTTATTCTTTAATTGTTATTGTTTTTATCTTGTTTGGTTTGATTAGTAGGCTTTTGGCTTAATCCCCCAACAATTCTTCCATTTCCTCCACTCTTCTTTTGAGGTTTTTATCTCCTATATGTCCCCTTTCTAATACCCTTTGAATCTTCTCTATTCTAACCTAGTTTCTAATTAAGAATCTCTATACTATTTATTTATTTTTGGCTCTTCAAGAAACACTGCTAATTGGTAAACCTTATGTTTTATATGCTTTTATTTGTTAAAATGACCTCAAATTTTGTATGAGAACACATTTAAGATTCATCTAACACCATGCAAATTTTCAGAAGATTCTGATGGACAAGTGGGGGTATTTTGGTAATTTTGTGGGTTTTGCCCTGAAATTTCAAAAACCCTAAGACAGCCTTTTCTTCTATTTCTTTCATTCTTTTCTTGTATATTTCTCGCAGATTCTCCTAACTGATTCCCTCCATTCCCTAATTTTCTTTTAAAGTCCAAGTTGCTTGGGTGTATTTAAATTCATATTCTTGGTTTTCATAAATCTGTCCTAAGCTTCAGCATATAATTTTGGGCCCTTACAAGCAAGACATACAAGCCTAAAGTTGCCCCACATCATTTTGGCAACCAATCTTGTGATATCCCACATCATGCTCAAAACATAGACAAAGACTCTATAATGTTATGTACTTGTATTGTATGACTCTTGGATGTAAAATATAAAATATAAATATGAAAATTTAATTTGGATGGTAATGAACCATATCTTGTCAGCACAATAAAACCTATGCTAGTCCTTTATTCATATCATCCTGTTAAACATAGTTTTTTTTTTTTTTTTTAAGTTTTTTGCTTTAGTGTGTAATCATACCTATTTTAACATTTGTTCTAGTTTTATAGAAAATTTTTGCTTTTTCTGATATCCACTCAATATTTACATTCATTGAAATCGAAATTTTGAACCTTGATGAGATATAGCCAATTAGATTGGTTTTTATTCCGTGGGCCTCCTTGGGACCACATCAATTGAGGATCACAATCCCTTTGTATTTGTATGCTAACCTTAGACTATAGGGTAATGACATATTCATTGAAGTTAAAAATTTTGAATAGCCAAGTAAATGGGTTTTTCATCTATTGAGCCTCATTGGACTACATCAATTGTGGGTCATGGCTGTTGATAGTGAATTAGCTTACTCTCCCAAAACCTTGAGGTGTTGGGAGATACATAAATTAATATACTTCAACATGCTTGATGCAGGACAATAGAGATGATACCAAAGTTGATGTAGAATGATAACCAAGAATATCAATAAAACCCGAAGAGATGTAATAGAAAACAAGAAAAGAGAATAAGAAAAGATAAAGACCTGATTTGAAGTTTTTCCAAACCCAAAATAGGAGATCTTAGCCTCCACCAAGCTTGAATAAACCTAAGGAATCTACCTTTGGGGAAAACCACTCCTACTTTTTAAACTTAAAAAATGAAGAACACACTAACCGAGAGCTAGAACACACGAAAAAATTTTATTCATCAATTTTAATGCCTAAAACTAAGAGGGGATGAGTCCATTTTATAGCCCACGATTTTCCCTCTTAAGGTTGGTACAACTTAGTAAATCATTCCCTAAAGGCAACTTAAAAAATAAGCCTTCAAAAATAAAGAGAAATAAATAAAATCTCTCAAAAGAGATAATAAAATTTCCCAAAAGAGAGAAATAAAGAGAAGTAAATAAAATAAAATAAAATCCCCCCAACATGTACCACATGATCTCTATTTGTTGTTACACATGTTGGTCCCACTCACATGTCACATGGGCCCTACTTCAGCTTGGATGTCCGCATGAACCC
>JAOXJP010123261.1:0-13795 GCA_025762735.1 Platanus orientalis | reverse complement strand
TTAGCAATTTAACCCAAACTTTGAACCATTTTGAGAAAATTTCCTTAAAAAAAACAAAAGATTTCTTGCCACTTTCTTGCTTTTTCTTTGATGTTATTTTCTTGATTCTCTCTGAGTTTCTCATTGTTAACTCTCATTCTGAAGCCTCCAAGGAACACAAATCAATTCGAATTTTTTTTTTATTTTGACCACACCGACATAGATTGCATATCAAGTCCCTAGAGTAGTAGATTAGGCCATTTCCCTCGTAATTCTACCCGCAAACCAAAAAGACAGTCAAAGAGAAACAAGTGCCACCACATTGATCGAACCTTCCTGTGGACTAAGGGCGCAACTGTGGGCAAAACCAGTTCTTGACCCTCAGGTTTAGAGGGCGCATATCGACACAACCAGTGCACATGCAAGAACCGCCCACCCACCCATCATCATCTATCTGCCTCGTTTTCATGACATCCCCACCACCTTTTCTTTCTTACAATTTTTAACTCTCATCACTACCAAAGCAGTAATATCCCCACGACCTTTCCTTCCTTTCAATTTTTGACTCTTATCACTCTTAAAGAAGTCTAGTTACATGTAGTCAAGAGCGCGCCCACTTTCAAGTCTTTAGTTATAAGTAAATGTTCTGTCTAGGATTTGGTGTGTGAGAGATTAGATAAATTTTAAATTCACACCCATCTTATTCAAAATGAAGTCACCTGGTTTCTGAACAGGAAATTTGCTCCCATATTAAAACTTTCTTTCAAGATTTTCATTTTAATTTTAATTTTTGAATACATGTCTTATTGTGAAAACAGTTTCACCTTAATGAACTTTTAACTTTTTGCAGAGAGTCTGGTCTCAGCATAGTCCTCGTTCGGTTGAATTGTTGGATTAGAACCTTTTGTCTATAGAATGGTACTGTAACCTCTATTCAACAAAGTAAAAGATTCTAACCCAATGATTTTATTCATGATATAAAGTCGTGGTCATAAAGACTTATGCCCTGTCTGTTACAAGGTAAACCATGCAAAAAGAAGTGAAATTGTATGGTAAAACCATCTAAGGTGTTGAACTTTTTCCATATTTTCCCATTTCTTTCATATATTTGCTCATTCACATGTTACTATCAAAACTGTAAGAATAAGAGGGAAAGGGAAGGAAAGGAAATGAGCATAAACTTTTCTTTTATTTCTCTTTCTCTACTGTAACTTGAAGTGTGGATGCATGTGTTTGAAATGTCATTTTCCACTTTCCTCAAAATTCAATTTTTGGTGGGTGATTTTCACTTATTGAGGCATGTGTCACATGCAAGATGATATCACACTTTAAGCTACAGTAGAAGATCCTGAGTCTATATGAATTTTTTTTTTTTTTTTTTATCCTGAGTCCATATGATATGATATATGCAAACTAGTGTAAGGAAACCTACACTCCACAATACAGGAGATTGAAATTTATTATTCTCAATCATATTGAAATTTATTATTCTCAATCATAAGAAAGTAATTGGTCCATGCTTTGGAGTTTGCCATTTTAGAGTCGATAATCGAGGTTTAGAGGTTAGCAACTTTGGAGTTCGAGGAGGGCTGACCTTGACCTAAACCATTTCTTAATCTGATAATTCACACTGTGGTAAAGACTAACCTATTTCTTATCTTATATTGTAATGAATCACTTACCAAGGAAACCAAATCATGTGGAAGAGACCCTCACAATGGAAGCACGGTCCCTCCAAGTAAATTTTTGTTAACCCCATGATTTGATTCAAATCAATGGCATTCTCCTCCATAATCCTTTTCGATATTCGAGTTTATGTTCCTGATTAATCATTCCAACCTAAGAGTTGTTTTGAGTATAAACAAATAATTTATTATTATTTTTAAAAAAATTTAATCCATACCCTTAGAATAATAAATCAACTGTTACATCTGACATTTGAACAACTATCGAAAAATGCAGTACATTGCATCATGTAAGTGTTCAATTATTTGATCTATTATAATAGTATATCTATAAAAAAAAAAAACCATGAATTATTTAAGGAACCTCTACTTATTTACCAATGAGGAAGTGTTCCCACTTGGGCATTACGGATATCACATGTCAAATGTTGTAGGGACAAGAATCACCGTTTGATAGATCTTGTTTAGGAGCTCTACTCCGCATCAGATGGTCGTACCTATATATGATCCAAAAGATTTCATACCTTGATTAAAAGTGAGCATATATTGCACAGGCCGGTATCATTAAGGCTGTCAGTGAGTTAGGCTAGTTTATCTCCTGGGCCTTGTTTTAAGCTTGGTGAACCGAGCCTAAGCTTTGATTTAAGCTTGTTTTTGAAGTGAACCTAAGCCAAGTCTCCCTAAACTCAGTTCGCTAAAATCTCAACTTGTTCAGTGTTTGGTTTGGTTATTAATATCATAATAATATTAATATACCTCACAAATATCCTGAGATAAAAAATAATATCTTTACTAGTGTATATAGTGAATTATAGTATTATACGCTGACACATGTTGAGTTGGAGGGTAAAAATGTCTTAAAAAGTGTTCAGTTGAAAAAGTAGTTGTCCAAAAAAAGACACCAAATTTAAAAACACATCATGTGTCAATCAATGGCATATCATGTACAGAAGTCTGTGTCAACACAAACAATCATTCTTCTATTATATATTGTGACAATATTAATGTTGAAATAAGATAAGTTAGGCTAATGAACCATTAGAATATAGTTTTTTTTTCTTTTTTGGCGAGTTAGAATAGAATAAAGCCTGAACCTACCTTCACGAGCCCAAACCAAGCCTGTCACAAGCCTGAGCTTGGCCTTAATGTGATGAGCCCGAGCCAAGCTGGTGGGCAAAGCTCAGCTCGTTGACATCCCTAGGTCTAGTGCACCTAGAATCTCGATAGGAGTTTGCAAAGAAGGTGAGTGTGTACTTAAGCTTTGATTCTTAATGAAGATTGAAAAATTAGTCTCCCTACTTATTACAGAGAAGGGAATCAATACTCAAATTGTTTTCTTGGTACTTGCCATGTAGTTGTCTATATGTCACATTCAAAAGCAAGCATTGCATATGGCAAGACAGTAAGAGAGGTCCGTGTAGGGAGCGTGCTCCATGTGCCGATGCAACCAGGGATTAAGAAATAAAGAAAGAAAGTGTCTTATCTCTCGAGCTCAACTCACGGATCTTGCCTCCCCTCTTTCTTCTATATAAATCCCCACAGAAGCCGTTCCCCTTTGTTGCAGAGGAAAGTGTTGGTGAGTTGCAAAATAGAAGAAAAACGAAAGAGAAGATGGCTTCTTGGGTTCGCACCATCACATCCCCATTCAGAAAAGCTTGTACTTTCTTCAACCAGCCAAGGGATAAGAAGTCCCAACCAGGTACATTCCCACCACCATTGACATGGTAGCCATGGTCTTTCCGTAAAAGGAATCAAATTCCTATTCTTATCTATAGTTGCTCTTCTTGCAGGGCATGACAAACGGGTCATGGATTTACATGGTGAAGTGATGGCATGTGCTTACGAGGATGTTCAGGTGATGTGGTCGATACTGGACAAGTCGAAGACTGGAGTTTGCAAAGTGGATTCTTGAAGTCAAGTCTCGCATTACCAAGTCAATCATATCTGCGTGTGAGCCATATATATCATACCGAGTAAGATTGATTTAAAGGGGAATGCATCAATTTGTACATATCTAGCTAGATTTAGTGTGTGGGATGATCTTGTTAATGGAAACCCCCCCCCCCCCTTCAGAAGACAATTGAAGAAAAGAAAAAATATATACAAGAGGTGAAAAGCAAAATTAGTAGGATGTGATTATCATTAGAGGATGATCTCATGTTCGTAGTTTTAATTTTTAAGATGTTCTATGAGGAATCCCCATGGTTAAAGAGGATCATGGCGAGATCTTATGAAATTTATCAATATTTTGACGTGGACACGGTTTTTTGTTTCTTATTTCTTTTCTATGGCTTTTATCTTTTTATTTATTAATTATATTATATTTATTTTCGGACAAGACCCACTGCCGCATTAGCGCACTACCACTGACAGCCAGGAGAGGGAGCAGATATCTATGGTGTCAACGCAATTCATTGCGGAATTGGAACCCATGGGATTTGAAGCCCAGACCTTTCCTAGAGCTCATTTGTCATGGGAAAGTCCCATGGTATCAAAGTTTTGCCACATTTGAGGGGAGGATTGTATCTGCTTTCCCCCTTGTATGCTAACCTCTATTGGGGTCAAGGGGATAAATACATCAGCGCTGAAAGTGATTTACATGCGTAGAAGGAGGAATGGACACAATCCTCCTTACACATTTGACATCTTCGGCCATTGAAAAGACCACTTAAATTGTCCACCAATTGTGAATTTTTAGCTTCTTTTAAAGTAAGGAATGGTAGAGGGAAAGTTGGATATACTACAGCAGGTGTTAAAAGCAACTTTCAACCCTTTATTGAAAAAATATAAAAAAAGCAACTTTGCAATGGGACCAGTTCCCCAACCAACCTGAAAGGGTTCAGATTATGTGCAAACGAATCTTGTGAGAACTGTGCAAACAGTACCAGAGGTGCTGACGCATCAGTACTGAAAAGTGATTTACACTTTTTAGGGGCCACTTATCATCACCTTGATGCTGTTTTCACATTTCTCATGAGATTCATTTTCACCTCATTTTGTCCCTACCTAGAAGGGTATTTTGATGACGAATGGAAATTTAATGAGGGCTAATATCCTCTACACCACCCTCCTTGTGAGCCACTCAATGACCACACAAGGGGGGGAATCAATTCACTTTTTTGAGATGATGTGACATCTCAAAAACTGAGTTGATCCCCCATGGCCATTGAGTGGCTCACAAGGGGGGTGGCATAGAGGATTTCATGCCATTTAATGCGGTTCTTACCGCTATTCAAATTTCACTAGTTCCACAATTACATGGATTAGGAAAAATAATAAAATAAAAAGAAGAGATTTGATTCAGTGAAGGGCTATCAAATTGGAATCTACTTAACACCATTTACTACTTTGTTTTGGCATGGTACCCTCCGACACCAATCCAATGGATAGAAGAGTGACATCTTTCATTTGCAACATGTGTTTGGGAGGAAGGATAGTGTCCACTTTCCTTAAAAACGTTAACCTCCGTTGGGTGTCAAGGGGCGGATACATCAGCGCCGAAAAGTGATTTACACTTTTTAAGAGGTGGTTATCATTTTTCTGCACTGATGTGTTGGCTTCCTAACTCCTAGCAGAGATTAGTGTTCTTTAAAGGAGGTGGACACAATCCTTTGTGTGTATTTGGTCATATACCTCAGGTTATTAACAAACAAACAAAAACTAAACTGTGCGCTTGTGTCTTGTGATGGCCCTCGAGGCCTATGGGACCAACAAGGGAAAGCATTTGAATGGTGCAGACACTAGTGTGGAGTTATCATTATTAAGCGTAGCATGGTTGGGATCCTAATACAATTGGCAACAGAGGTCTATGAGAGAGGGCAAATAATCGGGAAAAAAATAGGGGAGAACGAATCTTGTGAGAACTATGAAAACAGCATCAGGATGCGGACACATCAGCTCCGAAAAGTGATAGGTCCCCCCCAAAAAGTGCAAATCACTTTTTGATACTGATACATCAGCCCCTCTGGTGCCGTTAACAGTTCTCACAAGATTCGTTTGCACATAATTGGAACCCCAAATAATCTGAGGTACTCCTGCTTTATAAGGCGTCTGTTTTATCTATCTTAAGGCTGGTAAATACGCGTAATCTAACAACAAAAACCTTAAAAAATTAATATGACCAATATACCCCATTCCCTCTTCATTTTCGTCTCTCCCCACCCTTCTCAATCACCGTTCGCGCCCTTTCTGAAAACAAATCTACGCTGATGAGCTCCTGCTCTTGGAGTTGCTTTTATTCCTGCGTTTTATCGAGTTTTCTTGTTACGAGATCTGTTTCAGCAGCCTTGAAACCTGATAGCACCAATGCGTGCCTTTCACACCAACCAAAAGGAGGTAGGTTTCTATCAAAACCTTACTCTACCAATGCGTTACCTAAAAGATTTTGCACATTAATGAGGAAACTACCCAGCCATAGTAGAGAGTTTTAGATTTGATGCTAACCAAAACCCATTGCTTGGTTTCTGCAACTTCGGTTTTGGTAATCGACAGCTGGTGTCGATTGGGAAGCTAGTGAGAGTGAAAATTGTTTTGTTGAATCTGAAAAAGGGTGGAAACGTGACTCATTATTTTTTTCTGCAGATTGGTAATTTTTCACTTGGTCAAAGAGGGTCAAATTGGTGATGCTGATTCCATTTGGAAAGAGATTTGTGGGTCTAAATTGGAGAACCAAAGTGCCTGACAACCCACTTGCATTGAGTGACACATGGCAAAAAAATTGCAAAAGCTAGTACAGCAGCATAAGTAGATTTCAAACACGGTTGATATCCCAAATAAATAAACTCAAAATTTTCCTTGTATTCATAAGAAGAAGAAGAAGTTTCCAAAGTTCTTTCCTTCAAGACTCAATCTCAAGTTATACTTAGGATAAATTAACATTTTGTCGCATGATACTGGAACAAATCAGTTATATTGAATGTTAGAAAAATGACCATGCCTTTAAGAAGATCAATTATATAAGCATTGTCATTAATCTTTTTGAGTATCTTAATAGGTCAATACTTCTTATTTTTCAGTTTGTCATATGTTCCTGTTGAAAAATGTTTTTTTTTTCTAAAATGAACCACTAACATATCTCTCTCTTGGAATACATTCAATCTCTTATGTTTGTCAACATTTTAGTTATACTTGGCATTAGATTCTTCAATCCATTTCTTAACATCTTTATGCATTATTTGTATTATTTCAGTCATAAATTTTCTAATGTTAGACTCAAACCTGAAACCTTTAACCAGCTCTCATTTCTCATAAGAGTAAATATAATTTTTCTATATTACCTTTGCTTCTATAAATTGAATTAACATCATATTGTCAAGGCCTACCAAGCAACATATGGCATTCCTTCATATCCATCAAATCACATAAAACTTCATCTTTATAAAATTTAATAATAGAAAATGAAACTCAGCTTTATTTAATAACCTCAATTTTGTTTACCTTATTGATCTAGCCAATGATGTATAGTGTAGGATGCTTCTCTGTTTACAGCTATAATTTTTCAATCATGGTCTATGATTTTGGCTTTTCCCTGTAGGTGTACATAAATCTCTTGATAATAAGAATCATTCTCGCATTTTCATAAGTCCATTCATTTTCTCCATGGTCATTCCCAAATTTATCATCATCAACTCCATGACATTCTGATTTATCATCATCTAGCTCTTTATTGTGTACTACCAAATTAGACACTTAACGTTAAGGGCATTGGTTAGATCTATGCTCAAATTGACCACATCGATAACATTTGATCAATATAAGTGAAGCAATGGATTTTTAGAAGAATCTTGATCACCAATGAAAGTATTTGATTTTGGTGTCCCACTAACATGCACTTAGTTCACATTTGTAGACGAGTCCTTTTTTTATAAGAATTTTCACCATGACTTTATGATGACTTGTGATATTTAGTTGTAATGGTTTTATCACCCATTTGGGAATCCTTATTAGAAGATCAATTCAGCAGTGATTTAGCCATTATTGCTAGCTTAACAGTTTCATTAAGAGTTCAAACTAGTTACGTAGAAATCTGATTCTGAATTGCTTGACGCAATCCACCAGGAAATCTTGCCACTTGTTGTGTTTTCATTTCCACCAAATCGTTGCATGCAGACAAGTGATAAAATTCTTCGACATAATCTTTTACTCTCCAAAATCCTTGCCAACAATTTTGGTACTGCTAAAATAATACCTAAATCATAATCAGGTGGTAGGAATCTTGCCTTCATCAATTGTTTCACTTTTCTCCATGTGTATACTGGTGTTTTTGATTGTTGGGTACACATAAGTTGAAATTGATCCCACCATGCAAAAGTTCCTCCCTTTAATTTATATGCCACCAATTTTACCTTGTTTTTTTTCTTTCAAGATTTTCATATGTTCAAAAAAATCTTTCAAATTTAGAAACTCAATCAAGAAAATCTTCAATGTGTAACTAATCATTGAAGACAAGTGAATCAACATTGAGCCGATAACCTCGATTTTATCGACCACCACCATGTTCCAAAAGAATGTTACCCACTTTTTCAACACTAGAATCATCTTCCTTTATAGTTGTAGTTCCTCAATTAATTATGGATTGTACTTCATGGAATTCATCAACATTGAACCTATAATCTCAATCAAAGTAATAGTAGTTTGCATCGCTTGCTGATTTTCCCATTAGAAGGCCCCAAATGTTGTCATCGTCACCATGAAATTCTTCAAGGTGCCACCTGAGAAATTGTTTTTGTTTGAAGACATTTCTCTACTCTGAATCATGTTCAAGCACCATTGAACCCAAGCTCTGATACCACTTGGCGCAGTAATACAAGTAGATTTCAAATACCGTTGAAATCCCTAATAAATAAACTGATAATTTTCCTTGAATTCACAATGAAGAAGAAGAAATTTCCTTCTTTAAAAAATTCAATACAGTTTCCAATAATTCAATGTCTCACAGGTTAATGAAGCCTTAAATAGCAAGATACTTTTCTAAATTTTATCTAAAAACTTAAAAATACTGAAATAACCCTATTTAATAAAAATATTATTCTAATGCAATTAATGATAAACTTGAAAAGAAATATATATATATATATATATCCCCTTTTTCGTTCTTTTTTTTTTTTCTTCCAGGAATTCATTTACAACACGTCGTACATCAAGCATAGGGTACAAGAGGTGGTGGCAAGCTGTTTTTTCACTGCATGTTGCCCAACAACCATTGCAAGAGGGATACTAGGTGTTTTTCTTCTTTTTTTTTTTTTTTTTTTGTAATAGGAAATCTGTTTTTGGTTTCAAAGCGATTTCCTATTGCAAAAAAGTGTCTGGCAACCCTCTCAACTAGTAGATAAATTTTAATCCCCATGTATCTTGTACTTTCTCTATAGACTAATAGAGTAAATTTTATAATTTTCCTGATTAGGCCTCGAGATAGCTTTGTTTCATTTTGTATTGTAAGCCGACTACCATAGCTGTATAGGGTTTGCCTTTTTTCCTTTTTTTTTTTTTTTTTCGTCCTTTGTTTCTTTGTGTTATAACTTACTCGGGCAATATACGAAAGGATGCAAATGTACTGTCCAGGACATCAGGGGACATCATATGGAGTAAAATGGGTGGGAATTTTAAATTTCATCTAATCCCTGTCCATTTTATTCCACGTGAAGTCCCCTGGTGTCCTGGACAGAACATTTATTATGCTCTCCACTCTCTACAGCGAATATATTAATTTTTGGGGATGATTCTCTTGTTTTACCAAAAAAATTCTCTGGTTTTAAATTATGCAGGATTCTTGGAATCTTCCGTCTTGGTGAATTGTCGAAGTTAATTTCTTAGAGTAGATGGGGTGGGGGTATTTAATTTTTCGACAACTAGACTCATAATTGTGGACCTAGCATGATGTACAACTCGAACAATGGAAAATTACCATAAATGCCGTTCCAGTACATTGATCATATGGTTTTTGGATAGAGAGAAAATAGGTTTTGGCAAGGTTCAAATTTTTATTTTGTTAGTCTATTTTTTCTTTGCAATGCTCTTTTCTCCCTTGTTTTTTGAAGGGGTGAAAATTTTTTGGTCAAAATAATTGTAGAATAATATAATGAATATATAAAAAATACCTAAAATTTTGGAAAGTAAAACATTTCTTCCATCAAAATTTCTTAATTAGGTTGGAATATCAACTGAAGCATTTTCTCAAATTTTCTTGTATTAGTGTCCTACTCCAAAAGAAGAAAAAAAAATTGGAACAATTTATAATGTATGTTATGGGAAAGGATAAATTAGAAAAGAAAATAAAGACTTTCTGTCATCTTTTCCTATGCTAGGATGCTCAAATAGGTAAGGAAAAGTTTTTTTTTTTTAAAACAAAAAAGACCCTGTCTGGTTGCCTTGAATTGAATAGAAAAGGGCAGAAAAGAAAATTACACAAGAAAATTACAAATGTGTAATTTTTTTTTATCATTTTTCTGTAGTTGTTTGGTTGCCATAAAGAATAAAAAGAATAACCTATGTGTTGATGGAGGATTTTAGGCAAGAGTTGTGTGAAAATAATTATGATAGCAGTCAAGAAAAAAGTAAGTTACGTAAGAAATTTTCAAAAATTAAGGATTTCTGGTTCAACCAGACAGCTTGAAAATGATTTTTCCAAGAAAATTTTGCCAAGAATCACCGGAAAACCACCTTTTCTTGGTAACCAACAATGCCAAAAGGTTTAATTTGTTTTCTCTTACATGTGAATGAGAAAAAAAGTCACAAACATAAGTCCTACGTTTTTATCCTACCCAAGTTACACATCATCAATCCTTTCTTAATGCTTAAAACTTCAGCCGTTAGGCGTGCCCATATTATGACTTGGAGGACAAAGAAATACTTTTCGGCGCTAATGTGTCCGCTCCCTAATCCGTGCACATGTATTGTGCATAGATTTTGAATGCACAAAAGCCGGAGTGTGGTTTATGAGGTCTTGTTCACAGAAAGGACTAAAAAAGAAAGAAAAATTTAGTTGTGCAAATGCTCATTTGCAACATTATCGTATTCAAATTTACCCAAAAAAGGCACCCCGTTTTGGATTGGGCTGAACATTCTACATGAGGAGGAGACTGAGATGGTGACGCCAGTAACCGTTTTAAGTGACCTCCTCATTTGCCACATGTGAGATAGAGGGGCTGCTACTCCAGTTTCTAGAATACCCTGACATCATATCTATTTTTGTTTGAGAGAGTTATACAATGTATTAAAACCTAAACCAGGCGCAGCAAGGTTGGACTGGATGACCCAGTAACCAGATGCCATGAATTAAGTTGGTCTGATCCAAGAGTTGGACATACATCAAAACCATATTGTAATATAGAACTGGGTGGTTAGGTTGGTCGAACCAGTTAGCATTGACTGATCAAACCACTCAACTATGAGTCTGTGACTAAGTATAAATATTCATTTTGATGTTTTGTTGAGGACAACCCACACTACTGGATCGTCACCCGGGTCAGTCTGCCGGTCCAACCAGATTGGACTCACCAATCCAATTGACTGGGTCAACCTCGAATCTGAGTTCCATCTTAGATTCACCTCTCTCCATGACTCTTTTCTTTTCTTTTGGGCTCATCAGTTCAATTGAATGGGTCAACCCCATCCATGATATGAATCTCTCTCTCTCTCTCTCTCTCTCTCTCTCTCTAGTTTATACTTTGATTTACAAACTGAAACTTTTCTCTGCACAATTTTTTTTTTTTTTTGGTGACCCTCTGCACAAGTTATTAATCCTCCATCCATTTTATGGTATAATAATCTTTCTTTCTCTCCATAAGAGCACACACACCCCATAGTGATTCAAAATACAACAAAATAATCTTCATGATTTGGGAATATTTGTACTAATTATATAAGAATCTTTAAAAGATCTTCAATGACATTGGGGCAAGGAAAATGAAAGGAACAATTCCTAGGAGTATAGAAAATCTATCCCAACTAGTCTTAGAATTCTAAAACACAGTCGTACTTAAAAAGCATAACAATCTTCATTGACAAAACAACAATGATTCTTAAAGTTCTACCAATCAAGGACACTGATTCTCAAGTTCCATCAATCAAGAACACCACTGATTCTTAAGGAAAGAAATTATCACACCAAGAAGAACTGTTGTCTACATATGACGACGACACTATGTCATCTCCAACACAGTTCATTTGTTCATGTGGTGGGTTCATCACATCCATGAACCAGGTTTGCCTCTGCAGAGCCTCCATTTCCACACCTAAGCGCATCTTATCTTCTTCACTCTTCTTACCCTCATCCAGGGTGACCAACTGGGGAGGTGCCCGCCTAAGGTGTCCAATCCTCGCTCGAATCGCCTTCGTCTTCTCTTCGATTACCCGCGACAAATCGATGAGATCTTCCATGCCCAAACCCTGCAAACCTTTACCTGTGAAGATCTGATTTATAAGTTGAGTCATCTCGTACTCCCGATTCTCCCTCTGCTGTCTCTTTAATTGCTCCTTTACTTTGGCCATCCTTTGCCTAAGGAACTCTTCATGGTTCATCATCTTCTTGCTTTGATCCATCTCAGGCAAGCTCTTGAACCTCCCGACCACTCGTTGTGCCTCCAAGGGAGAGGGCCAGACACTTGGCTGCTGATCATAGGGACTATAAACGATCACACAAGCACTGACCCCACATAGAGTGCTGAGTTCACTTACCTTCTTCATCAAACCATTCTTTCTTTTCTTGAAGGTGGCTCTCCTAGCCGAATCATTAGCGATCCATGCAAGCGTAACTTTCTTCCTAGCCATGGTTGGAGAGGGAGGCCTAGAGAAGAAAACTAGGGAGTGGGTCTCCTTGGTCTTAGTTGGTGATATATCTTGTGGGATCCCATTGTCCAAGAAATATATAGGAGAACAGATACGTTACAATAACGTTAGAAGATCTTCCGGGACGTATGAACGCAATGAAATATATTTAATTGGGGGAAGGCTGTTCTGTCCAGGATTTGGTATTTAGGATGGTGTCCAGGACACCAGGTGCCGTCATATGGAATAAAATGCATCTTTCACATTTAAAAAATGCATCACCCACCCATTTTATTTCATATGACATCCTAGGTGTCCTGGACACCATCCTAGAAACCAAATCCTGGACAGAATATCCCTTCCGATTTAATTGTGCTATATTTAGGTAAAGAAATCTCGGAGCTGAGATTTGGAGATTATGGTGCCATAGAGATAATTAATATGGTGGTTGGTTGGACTCTGGGTTTTATTTAAGAGGACAACCCATTAGTCTTAATGATAGGTTCTGGGACTGGATGCAAACAATTGGTATGATATCGATAAATTATGTTTTTATTCAACTCTGCATATATGGTATTTTCATATTATTAGACACCTGGAAGAAAATTGAAGGTATCTTTATCACTTTATGATCATATTTAGTAATATGTGCAACAACAACAACAACAAGAAGATTTGCAAACAACCAAAAAAAAAGAAAGGTTTCTACAAATGAAGAAAATATGTCTTTATAGATTCAAGTATACACAACTCTATCCGTACATATTCATACACAATTACATTTTATATACAAGAAGAAAAACCGACAACTAAGTGGCGTTTGGTAACCTTTCAAAGAATGCACTCTCCATTTTTTTCTCTTGCAAAGAATGAGAAAAAGAGGAAAATGCATTCTTTGGAAAGTTACTTAACACACATTAAGGTTTTAGTATCCATGAGCAAGTAATTCATGTAAAAAATGAATAAAATAAATTGCAATGCATCAATGAAATAGATAGCATCGACAACTCACATCTTTGTTTCATTAAAAAATAAAACTCCCATGTTTGTTGGTTGTAAATTACTCCCACTCCTTTTCTTGATTCATAATAAAACAATGTGGAGCAAGCCTATGTTATCAAATGTACATACCCCATCTTATACCAAACTAACAAAAAAATGATTCACTATTGGACTCATAAATTCGTATAGGTTGTTCTTTTGTAATGATTTCTTATCTTTACTTTTATATTCTTTTTTATTTTTTTGGTTATGAGCTTAAGTAATAAATTCTTACACCTTTCTAGACCCAATATAAAAAATTATAGATAGTATTTTAGATCCAGTGTTATCCTTTTTATGATAAATATGAGCATTTTGTATTATCA
>JAOXJP010123250.1:0-13795 GCA_025762735.1 Platanus orientalis | reverse complement strand
TCTCTCCCTAACTTATTCTCCCCATCCCAAAGATCATATTCTTTGAAGTAGATTTTTAAGTATTGCAAATGATATTCAGATGTTGGATCATTTAAAATGAAGAGATTGGAGTTTGGCAAACAAGTGTGTGATGTGTCTCTTATAGAAGAACACAATAGACCAACTTTTTGTTCATTACTCGTTGGTTCACATGGTGTGGGATTTCTTCCTAGCTCAAATGGGGTGTGCCTTGGGTCTTTCCAAACTGATTTCAAGAGTCTAATGTATGAGTGGTGGATAGTGTGCATAGAGGTGGATCTCAAAGTTGGGTTGGGTTTCTTCTGGGAATTTTGTGTTGGTGCATATGGAAATAAAGAAGCAGGAGAATTTTTGTGAATAAGGGTGTTGGTAAGGAGAATTTATTTGTTGTAGTGTATCGTACTCTATTTGAATGGTGCTTTGTTAGGTATGATTTTGATGAGGTATGCTGGTACTACCTTGGGGGGATTTTTCTTTCATTTTCCTTTGTTCTTCATTTTTTTTTTTTTTTTTAATGTAGGGGCCTTTTTATTTCCCGTTTTCTTTTCTTTGGGGACTGCTTCCCTAGTGTCCTATTGTTCACCTACCCAGTGAACTTTATTCCTTTCCTTTTATTTATTAAATTCTGCTTTGCCTTACCAAATATAAAGAGAAAAGAATCAAATTAGCCCACTTAATAACTTTAAAAAAAAAAACATGAAACCATTTCCCACTAATTTTAAGTTAACCAAAAACAACAACAACAACAGTTGTGGTTTAATTTAGTCCTTCATTCAATAGAAGAGGAGCAAACTAATTATATTAACTGTGCAAAATACCTAATGACAAAAGTATAAACATAGATTCAATTCAAGAACTTCAAATTCAACAAACATGCTTAAAAAGAATCTTACCTATGATAAGTAGAAGCTATGGCATGGGACATATTGGAAGTTGGTAGGTTCTTCAAAGTATCAAGAGCTTACAAGACTAAGATTAAAGAGGGTTAATAGTTCTTAGTGCTGAGACAAAATTTATAGGACTAAGTGAAGTTTAGGATGTAACTTACCTGTGTGGTCCCAGTACTCATTCCAATGAAGTAGCTTCAGTTATGATAGAGATTACTTCAAGTAAACATTTCTATTCTTCTTCAAAAGAAATGCCCTTGTCTGATCCACACAATTATTAGTCGTCTTCGCATCAGGTAAGAAACTCTTCTCAAACATTCACGTAGACGTTGGACTGCCTTATTGATCTTTCTTTTTGGAAGAAATCCTCGAACCTGTTAACAATAAATTAGCCAACTCTCCCAAAACCTTAAGGTGCTAGGAGATACACAAATTAATATACTTCAACACCCCCCGTCAGGAGGAACACTGTTCTCTCCTGGGAATACACTTGGGGAGCTAGGCATGGGTCCACACAACGCGTACACACGCGTACAATACTATATCCGAAAAAATACTTCCATCGGGATTCGAACTCACGACCAAACCTGCTTTGATACCATGTTGACAATAAATTAACCAACTCTCCTAATACCTTAAGGTGCTAGGAGATACACAAATTAATATACTTCAACAGAACCAAGGTATTAAAAGCAACATCATATGAAAGGAACCTTTTTCTTTCATTTTCATGAATAAATCACGAGCTTCATTCAATGAGCCTTCTTTGCAGAGGTCATTGATCATTATGATAAATATTTTTACATCAGACTCCAACCGTTTGGCAGAAATGGTGATAAAGAATTCTCTTGCAGCTTAAATTTTATGAGCATTCCACACTCCATCAAGGAGGATGCTGAAAATATCAATTGCTTTTGCATTGCCTATTTCTTAATATAGAGTAGGAGTACAGATCTGGACTGTGCCCACGAACTTGCATTCATTAAAGAGCTTTTATGCTGATCAAACTTGGTCCACTAGACAAAACCATCTTATAGAGTGTTGTAGGTAATAGAGTTCGGCATCAATCTGTTATGAAGCATTTCTCAGAGAGCTGCAGGGCCTCATTTAATCCTCCTGCTCTTGCCATAGCCATTGATCAACACATCACAACTAATAACATCAGGTTCATGTCCCTTAATAAAGAAGCAGTTGCAGCACTTCTCAGCATAGTCCTCATTTCTCTTAAAAACAAAATAAGGGCAAGTTAGTGCACCATCATGGATTGCTGTCCATGGATCTAGCCTTTTATAACATCCTATAAGAATATCTCCCTACACACCACACCCACTTCTTCTTTTCAGCCTTTGAAAATCCAACCCACCTGTATTTTAAGCCTTTAGGCCCTGTTTTCTTTCTTGTAAAATGGAAGGGGGAAGGGAGGGGGGGTAAAACTATTTGGGGAGGAGGTAAAACTTTGCTTCAATGTAAACAGGGTACAGATATGGACAGATTACCTCAATCGAACAGATAAATTTAGTCAATAGGTTGTAACTAACATAAGTGGTCCCAGTACTTTAGTCATGATACAGATACCTTCAATAAAACATTTCTCTATTTCATGAAAATAGATGGCAATGTCTGAAAAATAGGGCAATGCATCATCATATGGGAGAAGTTTGCTAATATCCAATTTTGTTATGGTTTTCCAAATGTGGCATTTGGATTTTGTTTCCCGTACATAAATCATGTTTAGACTCCTTTGAGCTAGCTTCAAAAAAATCCATATTGATACAGCATTCAACAAACACCCTATTTGTTTTCATCTGGCATAAATCTGTGAAGCATTTCAAAACATTCACGATCTGGCCCATCTACTGCAAGCAAATCCACTATCATAGATGTGGTCTGTGCATCTGGTAAGAAACCCTTCTCAAACATTGCACTAAGATGTTGGACTGCCTTACGGGTGTCATTCTTTCGGAGAAATCCTTGAACCAAGATATTAAAAGTGGCATCATCTGGCGAACAACCCATTTCTTCCATTTTTATGAACAAATCATGAGCTTCATCAAATAATCCTTCCTTACAGAGGCCATTGATCATTATGCTATATGTTTTTACATCAGGCTCCAAACCTCTAGCAGAGGTGGTGTTGAAAAGTTCTCTTGCATCTTCAATTTTATGAGCATTCCACAATCCGTCAAGGAGAACGCTGAAAATTACAATATCAGGGTTGAAACCATCCATCTCATTGAACAATTTCATTGCATCATCAATACACTTGTTTTTGCACAACCCATTCATCAAAATAGAATAGGTGCGTAAATCTGGGCAGAGACTACAAACTCGCATTTCATTGAATAGCTTTTGTGCAGACATAGCTTTGCCCACTTGGCAAAGCCCGCCTATAAGAGCGCTATACATAATAGTGTCCGGAGTCAATCCCTTGCGAGGCATTTCTCTGAACAGATGCAAGGCTTCATCAATCCTCTTGTTCTTGCAATAGCCATTGATCAACATACTATAGGTAATAACATTTGGCTCGTAGCCCCTACTTACCATGGAAGCAAAGAACTCGATTGCCTTATCCATTAAACCCAGTAAACAGTATCCATCTATCAATGAATTATATGTGTATAAATTGGGCTCAACACCATATTGAGTCATTGATTCAAATAGCTCATGTGCTTCTCTGGCCATCCCTTCTTTGCAAAGTTCCTTCACAAGTATAGTGAAGGTAACTACGTTGGGTGATATCCCTTTCCCCACCATTTCACTGAACAAAGTCATGGATTCTTTCCACTTGCCTGAATTGCATAACCCATGTATCAAAGAGCTGTAAGTGACAACATTAGGTTCTACACCTCTTTGAATCATTAATTCAAACAGTGCACGTGCTTCTGTTATTCTCCCTTCATTGCTTAGGCCTTCCACCATAACACTGAAGGTTATGGTATCTGGTGAGATTCCATGATTTCCCATGTCGTTGAAAAGCCATGCAACTTCTTTCCAACGACCAAACCTGCAGAGTACATGAATAAGGGAGTTGTAAGTGACAACATTTGGTGAGATGCCTCCTGCAATCATTTCTAAGAAGAGGTTAATGCCCTCCTTCACCATCCCAGCTTTGCAGAGCCCATCAATGATTATATTGTACATGTCTACAGGGATACCTCTCCCCTTCTGCTGCATCTCCCTAAGCAACCCAAGTGCCTCAACAGCGTTTCTGGTCTTGCAAATTCCACTAGTTATGATCCTATAAGTGACTACATTACATGGATACCCAAGCTCTACTATTTTGTTGAACAAGTCAATTGCACCACTGATATCATCTCTATCGCAGAGCCCCCTAATCAGAGTATTCAAAGTCACAGCGTCTGGTTCATACCCATGTTTCAAGATGTACCCGAAAACGGAGAAACCGAAATCCACACGATTCAAGTGGCAAAAGCAATTGATTAAGGTATTCAGCGTGGAGACATCGGGTTGGCATCCAAAGAAGTTCATCTGTTTAAACATAGAGAGCACGGTGGGAAACTGTTTCATCTTGACGATGGCTCCTAGCAGCTGATTAAAAGCCGAAATTCTTGGCATGGGTTTCACTTGAATCATCCGATTGAATAAACCCAGTGCGTCGCCGAGTCTAAGGGAGCCTGATTTGCACTGATCTTTCACGAAATTCTCCAATAATTGTGTTGACGAGCGTTTTTTAGTAGTAGTAGTAGTAGTAGAAGAAGAATGAAAATAATGAATGAGAGTTATTGCAGGCTGCAGACATAGAGAAGAAAGAGGAGGGCGAAGGGAATGCATACCCTTATGATTTGAAGAAACTGCAGCGGTAGCAGCAATGCTCAGCATCCTCATCCTCGTTTTTGACTTTGTTTATTACCTCCCCAGACTGGAGATGATTCTCCCCCCCCCACTCTTCCACTTTTTTTTTTTTTTTTTTGGGTAAATCTTATAACGCTCTTTAGATTTCATTTTTTTTCAGACTTTTTTTTTTCTTTTGAATTAATTACTAAAAGACTAAAAGCACCCTGGGAGTTGTGATTTCACAATATACAGAACCCTTTTTAACTTTCAGAAAGAGCGAGAACCTCTTTTGACCGATACTGTTGATTTCAAAAAACATGTTATCATCAACTGTGAGTCAAACGAATTGCATGACCAAAATGCTAAAAGCGGGTTTCCTATTGCCCTTTTACTGTAGTGAGACTGACACCAGGGATCCTGGTGAGACGTGGGTGAAAAAAGTAAACCATCACAAAAAAGTGTTTTTCACTTATTCTACCCGCGTGTGCCATAGTCTTACTACAATAAAAGGGCTACAGAAAATCCGTTTTAAAATTTTTTTGTTGTATGATGACTAAAGTACTCCTAATCTAAATAAAGGCAAAATATAGAATTTTTTTTTTATTGATATTACATCTATGCATATATTTTGAACCGTTCAAAATACAATTTGATCTCATGAACAGTGCTCCGGATTTGGTAGGACAACTTCAAGAGTGCCTAAAGTAAAAAAGCATCCCCCAAAAAAGTGTATATCACTTTTTTGGCATTTATGTGTCAATCCTAATGTCATTTTTACTTTAGGCATTCTTTAAACTGTCCTACCAAATCTCGCCCGGATGAACACTTATTCAAATGGCACATCCAAATTTACAAGGCCTAATCAAGCCTGTCTTATCAATGATCCAATTGCCCAATCATTTGATTTGGTCAATCGAGACCCTAATTAATATTCATCAAATAGTCTAATTAGCTTGTTGAGACCCAAATATTCATTTAGTGGTCCGATTTGAATAATGGAGACCTCAATATTTATCTAACGACCATATTAGCTTGATCAAAGTCCCAATTATCACACCCCGAAATCCAAAATAATTAGGCTTGGATTCCGGGGTATGAAGGTTTCAAAGGTCTAGTTCATTTCTAAGGATGTTGCCCAAAATTCTAACGAAATAGCAGCTATATAACAACATAAAATTGGGTTTCAAAAAATTTCTCACATCCAACATAAACCTATAACCTGTTAATTTCATACACAACACTTTTATACACATCCATAATTTCAAAAGAATAGTAGTGATTGCCCACCCAATAATAGTTTAATCTATTTGGGTATACAAAGTCCATCTATACATCTAAACTACTCTTGCCTATATGCTAGAGTGCAAGATTGCTATCAACTATCTCACAGTCCGTTGCCTCTTAAGGTACATTAACAACTAAGACTACATCATCTTAATGCTCTAGATTAACAGGAGCCTAATTATCTGCAAAGGTAAAATATTTGGGTGAGCTCAAGAAAACTAAGTAAAATCCACATTCTAGAATTCATGGCAAAGTAAAACTGCCAAAATTATAGTAAAATCATTTAATTATAAACCATTTCAAATATAAGTAGAATACGGTGTAAACTCATGTATATGTATGACATGTTCGCAAATTGACGAAAAATTAAAAACAGTTTTCAAGATCTCTAAAGCCAAGTGTCTCTTAATGCAATTACATGGCACATGAAAACAAATAACCATGCATGTACATGCTTTAACATGCATGCTTTTAAATGGTTCACCTACTGCAATTGCTTCAATATTGCTGCTAATAATGTCTAGTGTATATTGGGAGCATGTCAACCTTGTTGATGTCTAATTCTCATGCATAATATAAAAACATTTACAATGCCAATGATATCATAGTCCCGAGCATTAGATAAGCACATCAAAATATCGATGTAGAGAAGTTTAAAGCATATAATCACCATGACCACAAAGTGGCTAAATAAACACACACACACATATATATATATATAGAGCATGTAAAGCCCTCATAGTCTTGCCTCCCTTGAAAGGACCATCTAGATCGAATTAAATCATAAATAAATTATGAATGATGGATAAATCACTCCCAAATCAACACAAGGAATCCAAACAAATTATAAAACAAAAATAGAAACCGATCCATTAAATACTCACATGTATGTAGACATTACAAGAATCCTTAGTTCCAAAG
This sequence comes from Platanus orientalis, assembly GCA_025762735.1. NCBI lineage: Eukaryota > Viridiplantae > Streptophyta > Magnoliopsida > Proteales > Platanaceae > Platanus > Platanus orientalis. The sequence goes on along the minus strand of JAOXJP010123250.1, from coordinate 6,890 downwards.
GTTTTGAAGTCTTTGAAAGAGCTAGGTTATCTCTTCGGGTTCTGGCTCTTGATACTTGGGGCTCTAGAATTTTGAACACAATGACCAGAGAAATACTTTGATGCTCTACCAAGAGAAAAGAGAAAGATTTAGAATTTGGTTTCACCTGCTCAAAATTCAGCAATTATGCAGAGAGCATAAACATACCTCTAATGACGGTGAAGTCTAAAGTCTAAAAAGCAAAAACCCACTGTAGAGAATGAGCCAATCTGGAATCTAAAGAACAAAACCCTTCATAGAAGAAGGGTCATAAGACTGAGAAAGGCACCATGAAAGCAAGAGAAAGACACTACGAGAAGAAGAGAGTGAGCAAGTCATTGTGAGAGGGCAACCTGGTTTTTGTTTTGAAAGCTCTTGACCATTGAGAGTCGGGAGGGAGCAGGGGAGCCCGATAACATAAATAAACCTATTTACAATTAGGGCATTAGAGTATTTAGATGAAATGAAATGACTTCATTTTTTCTTAGTAAGTTAATAAGATTATTTTAAATTGTTTAATTTAAGACAGCCAAACACACTCAAATGAAGTAATTTAAAATTAAAATCATTTAAAATGAAACAATTCCTAATTTGTGGGTCAACCAAACGGGCCCTAGAAATTAAGATGAATTCACTCCTTATTTTAGTTAGCAAATCAATATAAATCTAAATGAATTGATTTTCAACCATCACATTATGGCTTTAAATGCCTAGGGAATTCAAAATGAAATTCCAATACTAGTGGCAACCAAACATGGCCTAACATATTTAAGTGTACTAACATTGGGTTGATGTCTAAAGGAATTCAACTATTTAAACAGAGACAGAGAGAGAGAGCAAGGGGGAAACTGTTTCATCTTGGTGATGGCCCCTAATAGGTGATTAAAAGCCCAAATTGAAGTCATGGGTTGCATTTGAACCATCCAACATAATAAATCAAATGTGTCACCAAGACTAGGGAGCCTGACTTACACCCATCTTTCATGAAATTCTCCAATAATTGGGTTTCATTCATGGAATGGGGACCTAACAAGTGGGTTTTAGTGGTAGTAAAATAACAACAATTAATGAGAGTTGCACTAGGAAACAGATATATAGAAGAAAGATGAGGTCGAGAAAATGCATACCTTTATGATTTGAGAAGCAGTAGTTGCAGCTCTTCACAGCATCTTCATTTCTCTAAAAAACAAAGTAAGTGCACGTTAGTGCACCATCCTGGATTGCCAGTGGTGTCCTTAGTAAATATAGTCGTTTATAATATATTACAATATTTTCTCCTTACACCCCACACCCACTTTTTTTTCATATCTTTTCTTTGATAAGTCCCCACCCACCTGCAGTTTAAGCCTGAAGGCCCCATTTGTTTTCTCGTCAAAGGAAAAGATGAGAGGTTGGGGGGAAGGTAAAATTCTCCAGAATAAACTTTTCTTTGCTAATGTTTGTTGAGAGATAACCTCAATAGAATAGGTAATTTCAGTCAGTATGTTGTAACTTACTTAAGTGGTCCCAGTACACATTCTCATGAGAATAACTTCAGTCATGGTACATATAACTTCAATAGAACATTTCTCTATTTCTTCAAATTAGATGTCCGCTACTGGGAAAAAAAGGGGGGTATTCATCATATGGGAGAATTTTGCAAATATTGTTTAGGTATTTTCCAATGTGACATTATTTCTAATATATAAGAATACCTTTAAGGATGTTATTACTCCATTGAGCTAGCTTCAAAAGAATCAAAATTGATTGGCCATTCAACTTATCACCCTCTCAGTTTTCATTAGGTATAAATCTGTGAAGCATTTCAAAACATTCACGATTCGGCCCATCATCCACAAGTACATCCACTATCATACATGTTGTCTCTGCATCTGGTAAGAAACCCCTCTCAAACATTTCATCATGAAGTTGGACTGCCTTTTGGGTCTCATTCTTCTAGAGAAATCCATGTCCCAAGATATTAAAAGTGACATCATTTGGAGGACAACCCTTTTCTCTCATTTTCATGGACAAATCATCAGCTTCATTCAATAAACCTTCATTACAGGGGGAAAAATTAGGTGAAAATTAATCTCGTGAAAAATGTACAAACCGCACCAGGGTTGTGGACACATCAGCGCCGAAAAGTGATGAGTGTCCCCCAAAAAGTGTAAATCACTTTTCGGTACTGATGTGTCTGCCCCTCTTGTGTTGTTTGCACAGTTTTCACGAAATTCGTTTGCACATAATCCGAGCCCTCATTATAGAGGCCATTGATCATTATTCTATATGTTCTTGTGTTAGGCCCCAACCCTTTGGCAGAGATGGAATTGAAAAGTTCTCTCGCATCTTCAATTTTATGAACATTCCACATTCCATCAAGAAGGGCATTAAAATTTTCAATATTCAATTTGGCTCCACCAATCTCATTAAACAATTTTATTGCATCATTAAGGCAATTAATTTTGCATAGCCCATACATTAATATAGAGTAGGTGTGGAGATCTAGAATCTTCCCATGAACTTGCATTTCGTTGAATAGCTTTTGTGCAAACTTAGCATGGCCCACTTAGAAACATCCGCCTCTAAGAGTGTTGTAAGTAATAGTGTTAGGAATCAATCCCTTGAGAGGCATTTCTCTAAAGAGCTGCAAGGCTTCATCTATCCTCTAGCTCTTACAATAGCCATTGATCAACATAGAATAGATTATAACATCTGGCTTATGTCCACTACTCAACATGGAAGCAAAGACTTCTATGGCTTCATCCATCTGACCCAGTAAACAATATCTATCTATCAATGCATTGTATGTGATTACATCTAATAGTTCATGTGCTTCTCTGGCCATCCCTTCTTTGCAAAGTGCATTCACCAATATATTGAAGGTAATTACATTTGGTGAGATCCCTTGTCCAAAAATTTCACTATACAAGCTCATGGATTCTTTCCACTTTCCTGAATTGCATAAGCCACGTATCAAAGAGTTGTAAATAACAACAGGTTTTACACCTCTCTGAATCATTAATTCAAACAGGGAATGTGCTTCCACAATCTTCCCTTCACTGCAAAGACCATCTATCATAATGTTGAAAGTTATGACACTAAGTGAGATTCCATGATTTGCCATGTTGTTAAAAAGGCTTGAAACTTCTTTCCAGTGGCCAAAACTACAAAGGACATGAATCAAGGAGCTGTAAGTGACAACATCTGGGGAGAGGCCCTTCACAATCATTTCTGAGATGATGTTAATGCCCTCTTTTACCAGCCCCGCTTTGCAGAAACCATCAATGATTATGTTATACATTGCTACATCAGGGGATACACCTCCTTTTTTGCCGCATCTCTCTGAGAAACGCAAGTGCCTTAACAGCGTTTCCTGTCTTGCAAAGCCCATCAGTTATGAACGTTGTATGTGACTAAATCACATGGATATCCTAGCTCGACTATTTTGTTGAACAAGTCCATTGCAACGCTGATATCTTCTCTATCACAGAGCCCCCTAATCAGAGTACTCAAAGTCACAGTGGTGGGTTCATAACCAAGTTTCAAGATGTACCCTAAAAAGGAGAAACCGAAATGTAATCATTTCATTTGACTTTTCAAGGCTTTTTGTAACCACAATAGGATGATTTATAACGAACTCATTCAGATTTGAATCAATTTGTGCTTGATAACATTAATCATTTTATAGAAAAACCTAAGATGACTTCATTTCTAATTGTAGTTAACAACTAAATTTGAATTAAATGATTAAAAACCATCACCTCATGACTACAAATGCCTTGAGAAACACAAACGAAATTATTACATTACAGGTGGCTGCCAAACAAACTATAAGACATTCAGCGTGAAGACATTGGATTGGGCTCCAATGGAACCCATCTGTTTAAACATAGAGAGCACGGTCGAAAACTGTTTCATCTTGATGATGGCCCCTAACAAGTGATTAAAAGCAGAAATTGAAGGCTTGAGTTCCACTTGAACCCTCCGTTCGAATAAATCCAGTGCGTCACCAAGAGTAAGGGATCCTGACTTGCATTGATTTTTCACGAAATTTTGGTGACGAGAGTTGCTTTTTATTAGCAATAGAAGACGAATAAAAGGGAGTGACTACTGGCACCCCTAAAATCACTCACAACACCCTTTTTTTGTTTTTTTTTTCACTTTGTTTTTTTCTTTATACCCTTCCCCTAAAACCTCCCCTACCTAAAATATCATTCCCTATTTTCTCCCCACAACCCCACCCTTTCCTCTCCACTGCCAGTGGCAACCCACCCCCTCCCTGTCTCTTCGGCTCCTCCCTCTCCCTCTTTTTCCTGCACCCCTCTCCCTCTTCCTCTTTCTCTCTCTCCTCTCCCTCCTCTCCCTCTCTTTCCTCTCTCTCCTCTCCTTCCTTCCCTCCCTCTCTCTTCCTCTCTCCTTCTTCCCCCCCTTTTTTTGGCCTTTCGAAAGTGCAAGTTTGGGCAGGGGCCCCCCTTGCACGGGCATGAAGTTCCAAACAAGAGGGCACTTGCTCGTTCGAGACTACACGTCTGTGCAAGTGCCCTCTTGTTCGTACCTTCACGGCCGTGTAATGGGGGCCCTGACAGACCTGCACCTCCGAACAGCCAGAAGAAAAAAGAAAAAAAAAAAAAGGAAGGAGTGGGAGAGAGAGGGAGAAGGAGAGGGAGAGAGAGGAAGAGGAAGGGAGAGAGAGATACGTTGGGGGAAAGAGGGATGAGGGGTATTTTGGGGAGGGTTAAAAAGAAAAAAAAGGTGGGGGTGTGGTTAGTGGTTTTAGGGGTGCCATTAGTCGCTCCTCGAATAAAAATAATGGATGAGTGTAGCTATAGCAAGCGAAGATAAGCATAAAGAAGAAAGATGATGAGCTCCAAGAGAAGGCATACACTTCTGATTTAAAGTAATACTCAGCATCCTCATCCTCTTTTTCTCCGAAAAACAAAACAACCCATTTTCTCTGTTGCGCAACATAACTTAGTGATTTTGAATAACTTTGGTCTAAGTATAACCCTTGACTCTGACAACAACATGTTGGAAATAACAATATTCTGTCCAGGATTTGAATGGGTAAGAGTTTGATGAAATTTCTTCTTAGAATATTATATACAAATGAAGTTTGTACAAATAAGTGCAAACGGAGCCAAGGTGTGAATACATCAGCACCGAAAAGTGATAAGTTCCCCCCTAAAATTGTAAATCACTTTTCAGTGCTAATGCATCAGCCCTTAGTGTCGTTTGCATTTGTTTGTACGAAATTCATTTGTACCTAATCCCAGCCGAATTTCTTCCCCACCCATTTTATTCCATATGATGTCCACTTCACAGGTGTCTTGGTGTTCTTTTTTTTTTTTGGGGGGGGGGTAATAAGAGAGACTATAAATAGAAAGATAAAATCAATATGGGGTAGCCACAAATTGTTACATTCATCAAAGAAGAGTGGATCAAGCAACCAATCTGGAGGATGCTCAATCCATTCTTCCTTTAAACTAGAAAGGAAAGCTCTGTTAGTTAACAAATGAGCCGGTTCGTTTGCATCTATTTTAATCTAAGAGAGAGAGAGAGACGCTACCAAAACTACTAGCTGGAGTTTTACAATCCTCAATAATACATTTCATGGACTAATCACATAGCTCCATATTGTTCTTGAGGGCAAGGACGAGTTCCCTACAATCACCCTCCAAGACAATAACCTTCACCCCAAAAGAAAGGGCTTTGATGAGACATGCTCTATCTACAAGACCTTCAGCTATAAGAGTAGAATTAGAAGAAAAACTTGGTTCCGCCAAGACATACAAAAAGGAACTCATGTCTCCCCGAAAAATAAGACCTATGCTGGCTGCATAAGAAGAAGAGAAGAAGGAAGCATCAAAATTAATTTTCAAACATGCAACCGGCAAGGGAGACCAAAAAGAAGTGCTCCAACTCCCCATGATCACCTTTGACCCTTCAAAAATGGCTTTAGATTCCTTTTGCAACCTATAAGAGTTAGACAAAATATTAGTGATATCAATACATTTTCCTTCAAAGATATAAAAATTTGGGGTCTTCCAAATAAACCACGAGAGGATAGCAATAAAAGAAATAGTATCATTTTTTTCATCATTAGAAGAGAAAAGTTCATAAACCATCTTGCATAGGAGAGATTATCATTAAAATTTGTTTTTATAGCAAGATGAGAAGCAAACCAAGATTTTGCAATACAATCACAAAAGAGGAGGCAACAACTAGTAGATTCCCTATGGAAACTACAAATAGCACATATAGGATCTAAATCAATGTTTGTACTCCTTAAGTTACCTCTTATAGCAATGGCCTCCTTACAAGCTCTCCACACAAAATGTTTAACTTTTTTAGGAATACGGAGTCCTTTCAGTTTGTTCCAATGACATTCAGTCTCCAAAGAAAGAGGAGGGGGCAGGGAAATGGGGAGAAGGAGGAAGAATGGCAATAAAATAAGTAGATTTGACATTAAAGATGCCATTTTTTTGTCAAAATACCAAATAAGCCCATCCTCCCCATCACGAAGGTTGAGGGAATTCTAGAGGAATGACTGACTTCTTCTTGGGAGAGAAGGCCATTGATGTTTTCCAAGTTATATTGTCTATAAGTTCTATCGATGATATTACAAACATTGACAGGGGAACCTAGAGGGGGGTGGTCTTCTTTATTTTAAAACTTCTAAGGGAAGGAATCCAAGGATTCGACCAAATATTCACCGAATTACCATTACCAATTTTTAATCTAAGACCTTTAGCAAGCAAGGATTTCCCTCTCACAATGTTTTTCCAAGCCTATGAGGAATTGTTATGGGGAATTGAATTGAGGAAATTACATCTCGAAAAGTAGAGGGATTTAAGAAGGTGGACTCATAGAGAATCAGGGTTCCTAAGGAT
>JAOXJP010123249.1:0-27789 GCA_025762735.1 Platanus orientalis | reverse complement strand
TCTGTTTAGGGCCTTATCTGCTGTTAAATTATAAGCTGCCATGTCCCTCTTTACTACCTCCACCCAGGTCAATTTTGTGGTTTGTCTCTTTATATATTAATAAAACCCTTTATGTTATCTATCAAAAGAAAAGGGGAAAAAAGAAAGAAAAAAGAGGTCCAAATGCCAGATGAAGGCAGTAGGCACTCCATTTGGCTCATGTGGTACTCCATGTCATCTACAGATAAAGAACAACCAAACTATGGAAACATAAAGAGAAAAGAAAAGAGAAGAAATCAAACTCGAGTCCCTACACTGTTTTCTCTTGCTCACAAAGTCTTGTGCTGTTTCCTTCCTTTTCTTCCTCTTCATTGAAAAACCTGCTAACGGTGGCATTATGACTTAACAATTGTACTCTGGCGAACAGGCTGAGTCATGCAAGTCTAAAAGTCCAATTACCGAGATAATTAGTGATTGAGGGTTATGGGATTCTTCAAATGCATTTTAGTTCTTAGGGTTCAGTTTAACTTTTTATCCTCATCTCTTTAAAACCTCTGTTAAATTTATAGGGTTTCGATCAGATCTTCAATCAAGCCCTTCTTTGGTTTCTAAGGCTTTATTTAAGTTTTGAATTAAAACTCTCTTTTATGATCCTGACATCTCTTTTGGAATTCTTTCTTTCCTGATATGATTGGTGGATCGGTCTAGTTCTTGCTTTAGTTTCTTCCTTGTGCACTCATCCATCCCCAATATTGGCTTTTGAAGGCGAAAATGTTTTCCTTTGCTTTCCTTAAAGGTGCCATGTCAGAGGTCCCAAAGGTATTGTTGGTTCAGATGGTTCCTGCCTGCCTCAAAGTTGGTTGGATTTACTTTTGTTTTGATCAGGGTGCTGGTGGATCTTTTTCCCATGTTTTTTCGGGTGTGGGCACTCCATGTTCTTTCATGTTCAATCTTGTTTGGGTCCTCTTCTGTAGTGGCAGCTGTGTAAGCCAGGAGGGTTGTTTCTTCTTTGCTGTGTGTGTCTCTGTTCTTTGGCTTGGCCTCGGGCGATCTCCTTGGTTGATGCTTGCTGTTTTTGTGCTCAGCAGTCCCTAGATTGTTCTTTTTCCCCCCTCTTGGGCTACGGCCTTTTTTATTTACCTGTAAAAAAATCAGCCAGATGCAGTAACATGCCAATGTAGTAGGAGATTTGTGGATTTCAATGGCTTAGTACTTATCAAATAAATAAATAAACAAGAAAATCAACTTCTTATTTTTGCAAGTCTAAATTGAGTGAAGTGAAATGAAAAGTAGCTTTTGGATCGCTCTTCTCTTTTCTCTCTTGCTTGTCTTTCTATTTTTATTGTCTTCTTCCATATCAGATTCTTATTGGGTTTTAGTTATTCTCCTTTTTCATCTTCCTATCATGTGGCTATTGCTAATTTAGTTATTCTCCTTTTCTTTGGTGTATTTACTGAACAGGGAAGCAATTGCATGTCTAATAGGTCTTAGGGAGATCAAAGCTTTGGGCTTATATGGGATCATCATTGATGGAGATTCTTCAACTATGGTTAGTGGGGGTCAGATGCAGGACAGCTTAGGGGGCACGAGTATAGTTAACTAACCCAAGAATAAACCCCTTATGTTTTACAATAAACAGAATGGAAAAAGTATATAAAGTGATTGAAAACCAGGTCTGTTATGACAATCCATCTCTCAGAATTCTATTTATACTACTCTAAAAAAATCAGAATGATGATAGATGACCAGCACTCTGAGAAATTACTAACAGAAATCTCTAGAGATTACAAGAGATGAGTTCAACAGGGTTTAAGACTGGAAGAACCAAATATATATATATATATATATATATATATATAAACTCAGACTGAGATTAGGGATTGATCATCAATAAGAACTGTGAAAAAAAACCAGTCCAAAATTCTGGAAAGGAGCAGCAGAGAATATGAGGTAAGCTAGGATTACTTATCTGATCTGCAGTATTGTAACAAACAGGAGATGATCTCAGTTGTTAGAGATGGAGTTCACTTGAGAGCCCTATGAATTCTACACAGTTCAGTCCACTCGAAGGACTTTCAAAAACCCACAATGGCTTTTGTTCTTCCAATACTCACGAATAGAAAGAGTCTTCTGTAGATGATATCGTGGACTTCCCAACAATTAAGAGAACATGTGATAAAATCTCCTGGTTTCCAAGGCTTCTCACCAAGGAACCACACGATCTTGGCTTGTCACCAAGGTGCAATCACATGACCTAGATTTCTCACCTATGGTTTCCTTTCTCAGGAAAAGAACAAGCAGCTGTCAGCTTCAAAGAGAGTATTCTTCGCTCACCGTTATTCAATTTATTGGCAACAGCCTCTTAAATAGATTACAATTTAAAACTTCAAAAATAAGCTTCTAAAACAAACTAAATCCCCCCTTACAAGTAATTCCCAAAACACAACCTTCTAAATTTAAAAGATTCCTCAAATTTTAAAAGACCAAATCTCCTAAAATTTGACAACTTGTGAAAATCTTACAGGACTCTTCTCTAAGGCTGTCTTACAATTATCATGGGGTCCACTTTATTGACTAAAATCTACTTTTAAAACTACTCTCAAAGGAGCTGTCAACCAGCCCTCCATGGGAGATTCTCTTATTTCCAAAAGGAAGGGATCCTCTAGCTGTTGTCCAACTCACATGGGGCCCACATTATTGTTACCAAACCTCCACCCTTAATCTTTCCTAATGACAAAATCATTTAATTATCGAAAAAAAAATATTTCCTAACGACCAGCCCTTTGACTTCTTCTAAAACTCCTAAAAATCCTTGGCATCCAGCCTTATTACATGTTAAAACCCAAACAAAATAAGACCTAAACTACCCGTACAATTTGTAGCCCAATTGATCATCCATGGTCCTCCAATTTCTTCTTGTTTCTCATGGTTGTTCCCACATCAGGGTCTATGCCAGAATCGAGGGCCATGGGAATTATCACAAATCATTCTTGAAATAAGAGATTTAATGCACGAGATGAAGACCCCGTTCTCTCATGTTTCTAGAGAGCAAAACAGTTCTGCAGATGCTCTAGCCAAATAGGGAGTTAAGCAAAAAGCTCTCCATTTAAAGGGGATGAAATTCCCCATCTTGCAATCTATAGCTTAACTCTCACATATTGTATTTATTGCTTTTCTTTTCTACTGTAATCTCCTTTTTATGTGAATAAACTTCCGTGTTAGTCATCATCATCAAAAAAAAAAAAAGTTTTTGGGTAGCTGGGTTTGAACTTTCAACATCTCAGTTGAGGCTTGGAACATTGTACAAATAGGCTACCAACTCAACCTGTGCATTGATTGGATCTATGTGACGATTTATTTTCGAGATCATATGTGCTTGTTTATATTTTATCTTGTGAGTGAGTCCATGTAAATAAATTTTGGTGGTCATGTTAATGGGGGAGATATTGATGATAGTAAATTAACCAACTCTCCCAAAACGTTAAGGTGTTAGGAGATACATAAATTAATATACTTTAACACCCCCTCAAGAAGAACACTGTTCTCTCCAGGGAACACACTTGGGGAGCTAGGAATGGGTCCACACAACGCGTACACACGCGCACAACACTACATCCGGGAAAATACTTTCACCAGGATTTGAACTTATGACCAAACCTACCCTGATACCATGTTGACAGTAAATTAACTAACTCTCCCAAAACCTTAAGGTGTTAGAAGATACAAAAATTAATACACTTCAACAAACCTTAAGGTGCTAGGAGATACAAAAATTAATATACTTCAACAGATACAATAGGCTTATTGATCAGGATATGGGTGACGTATGTTAGCAACTCCAACACTGCTAGGCCATTTTATGGGCACTGCAGATAGTGTGCATCCAACACCATCCAATAATTATTCTAACTATATTCTCTGTTATGGGTCATGTATTCTTGTAATTTCCTCTAGCTTTTTTTGTAGATAGAATAATGCTATTTTTGTGGTGCAAAATAAGGAGGGAACTTATAGTTCTTTGTGAAATATAGATTAGACTCAAGATTTTGAGTTGCTTTATTTGTGAATTTTTTTCCTTGAAGAACTGCAAAGATTTTTTCATAGGGATGATTCATTGTTTAAGTTATATAATATGTTGTTGGCACATTTAGGAGTTCTACTCGGTGAAATTACAATTGTAAGGGAGTAAATTATTTACTATTGTGTACATAGTTTTTAAAACTAATTGGAAAGGGTCCAGGTCCTGGATTGATGATGTAGCGGCATTAGAGTATTTGGAGGCATATGATAGACGCTTGTGTCGAAGCCCGTGACTGGCAGGTCGAACCCTTTAGACCGGGGGTTTGGGGGGCGGACCCCTCCTATGGGGAACATAGTTGCTCTTGATTTTAGGCGGATGTCTTTTAGAAATTGATGTTTATTTTGGTTATTTCCTATTTTGTGCTCTGCTTTATTTTCTCTCTATAAATTGTTATGTAAGGAGGAGTTTTGGGGACTTTTGAAAGAAATAGAGTTGTTCTTTTCCCTTTTGTTTGGCGTTTTGCGAAACCCTAGCAGAGGAAGGTTGTGAAGTTTGTGGCCGGATTCATCAATCATTCTTCTTCCATTACAGTTGCATTATTTATGCCATCAAAGCTAGCATTGAAATGGCTTCACGTAGGCAAGCTGGTCGTGATGCATCAATGGAAGAGGTTCAGGGGCGAGATGATGTAGCAAGACTTGCACGACAGGTTGAGATCCTCACTCAGCAAATGGTTGCGTTGACTGCTGAGTTTGCATGTCGTCCCATAACGGAGGATTTAGAATTTGACAATCCATTTTTGGAGGACATTGTACGTTGGAGGGACGATTAGGGTTGCAATTGTTGGGATTCGGGGCTAAAGGTTGATGTCCCTAATTTTCAAGGTGCCTTGCAACTGGAAGAGTTCTTGGATTGCATCAACACAATGGAGGATATCCTAGATTTCAAGGAGGTTCTTGAGGACAAACGTGTTCCTTTGGTGGCTATCAGATTTCGAGGAAGAGCTACTGTATGGTGGCAACAGGTTAAACTCACTCGAACTCGACAAGGTAAGGAAAATATCGGTTCGTGGGAGAAACTTAAGAAACATATACGTGTGGCCTTCTTGCCACACAATTATACATGGGTGCTGTACCAGCATCTACAAAACTTGCATCAAGGTTCACGGTCAGTTGATGACTACATTAGTGAGTTTTATCTGCTGGTGACCCGGAATGATCTTGTAGAGTCAGAAGATCAGCTTGTAGCCCGCTATATCAGAGGTATGGAACAACAATTATAGGACACCCTAAACTTGGTTGATTTTTTCTCTGTCAGAAGCACATACGAGAGCCTTACATCTTGAGAAGCAATTGGGGAGGACAAAGGGTTCGTCATGGCCTTTTAGCAGTTTTACTACCACTAAGCCGACTACTAGTGCGGTGCCACCTAGTAGACCACCTCTGCCCCAAGGCCTTAACCAGTACTGGTGAGTCAGACCATGAAGCAAGTGAATGCCGGAAAGGTGATAGAGCTGGCAAGGGGATTTTGTGGAGATTAACAACATCAGTGAAGAGACTGTTATTCTGGAGGGAAATCCTCAGTTTGATGATGGAGAAACCGAGGAGGAGATTGTGCACGGTGATCATTCTCCCTTGTCACGTCACGTTTGTTTCAGCCCGAAGGAAGAGGAAAGTGATGGTTGGCTTCGTCACAACATTCTCTACTCTACTTGCACGGTTGGTGGCAAGATCTGTCGGCTTGTTATTGACTCAGGAAGTTGTGAGAACCTGGTGGCTGAGGAAGTTGTCGACAAGCTGAAGTTAGAGACAGTTTCGCATCCAAATCCTTACAACTTGTCTTGGTTTAAGAAGGACATTGAGGTTCAGATTTCTAAATGTTGCTTAGTTACATTTTCCATTGGCTCAAAATATAAGGATCATGTGTGGTGTGATGTTGTTGGTATAGATGTTTATCATCTATTATTAGGAAGGCCTTGGCAATGTGATCGGGCTATTACTCATGATGGTCGGAAGAATTTTTAAAGTTTTATGTGGCACAATACTCGTATTGTGCTTATGTCCCAGAAAGAGGTTGTGCCCAAACCACCTATTGGAAAATTAACCAATCTCTTAACTAGGGGTGCCTTCGTAGAGGAGATGGAGGATAGCCAGTTTGTGTATGTGCTGGTTGCAATGGAGAATAGGGGTGATGAGAGTGTTCCGGATGCTGTTAGGCCCCTTCTTGATAAGTTTCGGGGTGTGTTCCCAAAGAAATTACCTGATGGTTTGCCACCCTTACGGGATATTCATCACCAAATTGATCTAATTCTAAGTTCTAATTTACCCAACAGACCTCACTATCATATGAACCCAATAGAGCATGAGGAGTTACGATACCAGATAGAGGAGTTGTTACGGAAGGGTCACATCGTGAGAGCCTTAGTCTATGTTCTGTACTAGCATTACCCAAGAAGGATGGTAGCTGGCACATGTGTGTTGATAGCCGAGCAATCAACAATATCACTATGAAATATCGATTTCCGATACCTCGATTAGATGATTTGTTGGACTAGCTATGTGGGGCGACAGTATTTAGTAAGCTAGACCTGAAGAACGGATACCACTAGATTCGTACACGGCCAAGCAATGAGTGGAAGACTGCGTTCAAGATGTGGGAGGGGTTATATGAGTGGTTGGTGACGCCTTTTAGCCTTTCCAATGCCCTAAACATATTCATTCATTGGTAGCTTTGTGGTGATATATTTCGATGATATTTTGATTTATAATTCTGATCATGTGGTTACATTTACAGCACTTGCGAGAAGTTCTTACCACTCTTTTTAGGGAATAACTTTTTGTCTCTTTAGGGAAGTGCTCTTTCATGACAGACAAGGTGTTCCTTGGATACATTGTTGGCAGAGATAACATATCTATGAACTAATCCAAGGTGGAAGCGGTGAAGTAGTGGCTGCGACCATCTAATATTCATGATGTACAGAGTTTTCATGGGTTAGCTTGTTTTTACAGATTGTATGAATGTTGGAAAGTTCTCCTGGTCATAAGAGATAGAATTTGCGTTTTCTTTGATAAAAGAGAAATTGAGTTTAGCTCCTCTTCATGTTTTTCCTGATTTCTCTAAGCCTTTTGAGCTTCATTGTGATGCCTTGAAAGTGGGCATTTGTGCAGTTTTGAGCAAAGAGGGCAGACCTATTGCTTATTATAGTGAGAAGTTGACTGGAGCTAAAGGGCGTTATAGTACATATGATGTGGAGTTTTATGTAGTGGTCCTGACATTGAGGCATTGGGGTCACTATCGTATTCATTTTGAATTTGTCCTATAGTCTGATCATGACGATCAGATGCCTTGAAGTATATCAATAGCCAAGATAAGCTTTCTTTTCGGCATGCCCAGTGGGTTTCTTATTTGCAAGAGTATACTTTTGTGCTTAAACACAAATCGGGGGTGCATAATCGAGTTGCTAATGCACTTAGTTGGCGTGCTTCCTTACTACCATACGCACGCAGGTACTTGGCTTTGATACTTTTCATGAATTATTAGCTTATGATCTATATTTTGCAGATGTGGCAGCTAATGTATAAGTAGGAAAGCATTTCGACTTCCTTCTTGATGAGTTTCTCTTTAAAGGGAAACAACTGTGTGCCTAATTCTAGCTTGCGGCTAAAGATTATTAAGGAATTGCATGATGAGAGGCACGTGGGTCGTGACAAGACCTTATTGCTTGTTTCTAGCACTTATTTTTGGTTGATCATGCGTAGAGTTATCGATTCGTCAGTAATTATCGCATCTACCACATGGCCAAAGACAAAGCGACCAATGCTGGTTTATATATGCCTCTTCCTGTTCCAGAGCATCCATGGACTGATGTAAGTATGCATTTTGTGTTAGGCCTCCCTCGTACACAGCTTGGGATGGACTCTGTGTTTGTGGTTGTTGATTGATTCGCGAAGATGACACTTTTTAGCTTACAAGAAGACTACAGATGCTGTGCGTGTTGTAAAGATATATTCCAGGAGATGTACTGTCTTCATGGTCTGCCATTGTCTATTGTCTCAGATCAAGATACACATTTTCTTAGTCATTTCTGGAGGAGCTTATGAAAACATGTCAACATGCGTCTTAATTTCAATAGTGCATGCCACCCCCAAGCGGATGGACAGACTAAGGTTGTCAACCGTTCCTTGGGTGATTTGTTACGCAGTTTGGTGGGATCTAATTTGAAGACATGGGATTAGAAGTTGCCTCAAGTCGAGTTTGCTTATAATCGTACTGTCAATAGGAGCAAGGGTTTTAGTCCCTTCACCGTTGTTTATGGGGTTAATCCTTGATCACCTTTCAATTTGGCACTGGTTCTTGATCTGAAGCGTGCTAATAGCAGGGCTATTGATTTTATTGACCAGCTGAAACCGATTCATGAAGAAATTGAGAAGAAGTTGATGAAATTAAATGCAAAGTACAAGTTGCAACAAATTAGAAGCGGAGACTTCTAGAGTTTAATGTTGGTGATTTTGTATGGGCAGTCTTGACTAAAGACCGTTTTCCTATGGGAGAATACAACAAGCTTTCTGCTAAGAAGATTGGACCTATTGGGATCATTGAGAAGATCAATCCGAATACTTATCATTTGAGGCTGCCAAGTCATATCCGTACTTCTGATGTGTTTAATGTGAAGCATCTAGTGCCGTATCTGGGAGATAATTATGATGATGATGCAAATTCAAGGGCGAATTCTTTCCAGCCAGGGGAGACTGATGCAACGACACTAGAGTATTTGGAGGCACGTGACAGGCGCCTACGTTGAAGCCCACGACTGGCAGGTCGAACCCTTTAGACCGGGGGTTCGGGGAGCGGGCCCCCCTCCCCTAGGGGAACGTAGTTGCTCTTGATTTTAGGCAGATTTCCTTTAGAAATTGATGTCTATTTTGGTTATTTCCTATTTTTTGCTCAGCTTTATTTTCTTTCTGTAAATCGTTATGTAAGGAGGTGTTTTGGGGACTTTTGGAAGAAATATAATTGTTCTTTTCCCTTTTGTTTGGTGTTTTGCGTAATCCTAACAAAGAAAGGTTGTGAAGTTTGTGGCCAGAGTCATCAATCCTTCTCCTTCCATTATCGCTACATTAATTGATCAGTTCAAATTATGGTCTTCAACTCATATGAACTGATGGTGTCATGATACATTAAAAATGTGTGAGAAATAAATTAAGCTTATCTTTTAGTTCAGCTGCCCGACTCAGTCATTTTAACAAAAAACATCTTGAGTTGTCTGGCTTTGACAATTTAAGCTAAGCTGGTGACCAGCTGGTTAGTCCTGATCTAAAAACTATGGTTCTATATATATATATATTTATTGTTTTATGTGCAAAACACTTTCTTTTGCTTATTTTTTGTTTATAGGTAATTTAGCAAATATCTTTGAGTTGCAGATTTTCAGAGTTGTTATTTGTTTATGATGGACTCAAAGACTCGCCCTCAGAATCTGGGAATCGTCCTCTCGGGTCAAGAGAACATCGAATGATCAACCCAAACAACCAACAGGCTTCAGCCTTCTGGGCAAATCTCGGCTGCCTCAATCAACCTTGAACCTCTTGGTCAACTCCGTCATTTTGATTATCTCGGCTAGCTTAGAACCTCTTGGCAAGCCTTACTCATCTTGGAAAGCCTCGCTTCTCTCAGCTTAGCTCAGAACCTCTCGGCAAGCCTCACTCATCTCGGCAAGCGTCACTCATCTCGGCTAGCTCGGAACCTCTCGGTAAGCCTCACTCATCTCGGCGAGCCTCATTCCTCTCGGCTAGCTCGGAACCTCTTGGTAAGCCTCGCTCATCTCGGCAAGCCTCACTCCTCTCGGCAAGCTTCAATCGTCTCGGCTACCACTCACAACACTAAGTATTCAAGATTGAAGACATTGAAGTGATAGCTAAGGCTTTCGAGTGTGGTTCTTTGTATGGCTTAGTGCTGGAAGACTCCTGGTTGTTGACACTGATTCTAGTAGGTAAGAGTTGCTAAGTAAGTGACTTCAAAACTGATTTCCACATACGTGTGCTTGCTGGCAGCCATCTCCAAAGTGTTCTTGTTCAAGGAATCTACACTGAAAGCTTGCGTGTTGGAAGAAGATTTTGTCATAAACTTAGTTACCCTTGTTGTTGAAACTACTTCCAGTGGAACCCTATGCTTGGCTATTGAACTTACTATTATTAAACATCCGATCTTGCTGTTTGAGTACCTATTACAGGAAAGAAAACATCTCTTTCTGATATCATATTAGTTGCTGCATGATTTCTTGTTGAAAATGGAAGGTATTAAAAGATATTTAAATTCTTTCCATCTTCATTCATTTTCAGAGTTGTGTTTTCAAAATTTTTTGTTTTCACAATGCTTAGTCCCACATCGGTTGGGAATGAAAAGACACTTCAACTTATAAGTTAACACTCACCACTACCTTGTGTATTTTGATAGCCCTCTCTCTCTCTTACTGGTTGCTACGGTGTAGCAAGGTGCATGGCACCTTGTGCACATGCACACGCACACGGGCTCTGGCACGGGCATGGTATGGGTGCGGGCAGGGCATGGCTTGGGCGCAAGGGCATTTGAGGCATACTTTGCACTTTGCATGTGCGCATCATCGCGAGTCACAATATTCATTTTCAAAGGTTTAGATTAGACCTTAGGTTGATCACAAAGAAAAATGAACCGCGAGCAAATCAAGGTGAACCGTGAGTGAACTATACTGCGAAGACGGGTGCACCGCAAAGGAGGTTTATTGCGAAGGAGATGGATCACGAAGGGATGGACCACGATGATGGCGTACCGTGAAGGTTGATGCATCACGAAGAAGATACATCACGAAGAGAGCATCATCATGATAGAGTCCTGCTAAGGTCCGGAATTGTGAAGGAACTTGAATGGTAAAGAAATCTCATCATAGCCCAGCATCATAAAGGGACTTGGCCCGCGAGGGACGTGGTCCACGAAGGAGTTGGCTCGTGAAAGATTAGGCTTTTTAGCAATAGTTCCAGTTGATTAATATCCACAAAAAAGTGGACTTGTATGAGAGTGGGTGAGAGTGGTTGGGGCCATTATATAAAGCCCATTACATGGGTTAAAACCCATTTGGTGGAGGAGAGAAGGGGAACGAGTGGGAGCCAGAAAAAGGAGAAAAGGAAGAGGAAGAAGAGAAAAAAGAAGGCCTTTGGCCGTGGATCTGCCATGCATGGCAACCATCTCTCTCTCTCTCTCTTTTCTTGCCCTTGGACCTAGAGTCCATTAGGCACTTGGATTCGCTACCCTCTAGAAGGGATATGCTTGAGTCCATGAGCTCCAAACCCTTCATGCCACAGTGGTTCCTTAAGAATGTTACAGTGTTAGAGGTCCTTGTCCAAATGACTTGGTTTTGACATATGATATTCACCTTCCTAACGGAAAACTCTGTTGAAATTTTCATAACAAATTTGGACAAGTGGTGTCATTTGTTTTTGGGCATATCCAGCTACTAAGGGCAATAAGTTGTATGGAGGTATCGTGGTCTCTCTAGGGAGTATACCTTGTTGAGAGACAGGACATGGTTCGAGCTTGATTGTATCTCGGGGTTAGGTTGACTTATGGTCCCTTTCACATTAAGTGGGAGGCCTCTACTATCATCAAGAAACGTGATAACGACACCTTTATGCCTCGGAACAGTTTGGTAGAACTACATCTAGCTTGATTCCCCTAGAAATGGGGTATGTAGGCAGTCTGAGGATGGGAAGACCGATGGCATAACTATAACCTAAAAACCCTAAAATCCATCTTATTACTGGTTTGGTTTTATTGAACTTTGTAGCTTTTGCAGGTGATGTGACATTCAGGATCGCTATAAGATCTAACAATTTGAGGATAAGTCCATACTCCCGTGTCAAAAAGTTTAGAAAATTAAAATTTTGAAATAGGAACCGTGGCTTACGAATGAAAAACTCCTATGAATTTGCATTTGCGAATAAGGGAGTATTGCGATTGGACCAGTTACGAAGAAAAACGTGAATTGGTAGTTCTCGCGATAAGACAACATTTCGCGAAGAAAAGTCTTCGCGATGGAGATGTTTTCGCGAAGGAAGTACAGTCTGCGAAGAAATTGTTCTTTGATAGTTCGTGATTGATTTTTTTCAAGAAGGTTTTGCATTTAGCAGAAGATGAAGATTTCCTTTCTTTTAACAACTGAAATCTTTAACACCTACAGTTATGTTTAGTGAGCATTATTAATGTTGTGAACTGCATTAGAGTATTAGGTCTAAGGTAGTGAATGACTTAAGTCATTGGAACTGAGTAAAATTTCATAGGAAATTGACATGGTAGAACACTTGGTGATGTTCAATATTGTATACTCAGTATAAAGCTAGATCCCATCGATTCAATGTTGTGAACCAGGTTGTCATTTGTTGGTCGGTTGCAGACATGTTGCACGGTGTTATGTCAAGTCATAGGACTTGTAGGTGTGTCATATTGAGAATCTCTATTAGATGTAAACAAGTGTTAAAGCCATGTGAAGGCCCCTAGGTACCTTGAGGAAATGTCCAACCATGATTTGTCTCATCAATGGAAATGTAGAACACACGAAGGCTGGAATGAAAACCTCAATGAGGTAGTAGGGTCAAGCAACCTTTACAGTTGTGAAAAGTCAATTAGATTGACTTGTGCCTATCGTCTTCTTGGAAACGACATTTTGAGTTAAGATACATTGAATAAAACAAGGCGTTTGTGTCAATTAATCTGGGATCAGTACCGAAAGATGTGACATATGTAAATATATATTAGTAGGAGTAGACATATACAAATGGCAAGGATATGTTCAGTTCCCGTAAACTAGTGGGGGTGTGATGCTATACATATCATTGTTAGTACCTCTATAACTAAGCCACTTGGTAAGATTCTATTAAGTTATGATTCGTAGGAGGCCAGTACTCTGATAGGATGTCTTGTATGTTTTGATATCATGAGTGTGCTCATCTTGGATGCTCTTATGAGCAAGGACTGAATCAATCAGGATTCAAGTCTAATTAAGTTGACCCGTAATTGTTGTGCTCATTGTTTGGGGATTTGGTATGTCTGGTATGCACAAGTCTAGTGAAACTGACTTGGGACATAGAGGTAAGTATATGGCTAAGATGAGATTATTAATATCATGAGTACAATGCATGAATTTAATACTCTGATGGCTCTTGAATTAGATTATAAGATTTGAGAGAGCATTAGGATTCTAAACTAGTTAATTTTGTTCAGAGCAGATGTAACTGGATTTCAGCACTTGACACTCCGTGTGAGTTATAGCTGAATGGTAATCCGCATTTAGACATGAGAGTCTAAGCGAAGAGTTCAAAATGGTTTGTTTATACGAAATGATGCCTTGTGAGTGTTCCTCTGTTTTGGAAACTCTATATTGGATAGGAACATGGAGAAATCCACAAGATGAATTATACCAGTTGGGAAAATCCTCCAAGGTTGGACAATGGATTCTAGGCTATAATCTTGTATAGATTGGTATTCTGGGAGTACTTATCCCTGAGGACTGAATGAGTCTAAGTTCTGAATCAAGTGAGATCATGTTTCTTTGAGTAAATCTTAGAAATAGTGGGGGGTAAAGAGGCTTGTATCAAGGAACACTAGTGTGTCTAAGGATAGGTGAAAACCAAGAATCGAATGCCTAGCCAATTTGGTTATGGCAGAAGGAGATCCAAGTCTATTGAAATTGCTCTAAAGTAATCCTAGAAAGGGGGAGGGGGTGAGTAGGATTTCTAAGTTAATTTACCACTTTTTTCAATTTTAACTTATGATTGATTTTAATCTTTTTAACTTAGCCCAAGAGCGTGTGTGCTCCAAGGTGTCTACTCATGTATTTTGTCAAACAAGTGCTATGCAAGAGTAGTAGAGAACATTCAAGGAAAGAGACAAACAATCACACACAATCCACAACAAGAGATTTATAGTGGTTCGGCATTAGGACTTACTTTCACTCTTCTAAAGCTCACTACCAAGCTTAGGTATTATTACAACGTAGGTCAATATACAAACCTAACTTCTTGCTCACAAGCAAGCTAAACAACAACACTCAGTGTTTCTGGCGAGTGTGTACTACTTCCGGTGTCTCCAGCGGAGGTAGTCAAGCTTCTAGTGTCTCCGACAGAGGTAGTCAACCTTCTGATATCTCTGGCAGAAGCAAAACAAGAACAATAATAAGTATGAATGCAAGTGAATGCAAAGTTAAGCTAACATTACCACAAGTTGGTTAATGTTAATAGTTGCTCAAAGTGGGGTGTTCCTTATTGAGCTAGTTTGCCTTAGCTACTCACAAGCTCCAAGTACTTGGCTCTAATGTTCCTTGAGCTCAGCTAAATGTGAGTTTCCTTTAGGGAAGGACTCACCACAAGTTCTTCTCAATAGTAGTAGAGTAGTATTCAAGAGGAGAGAAAGAGAGAGAGAATATAGTAAAAGATTTTGGCTACTCAAGCTCAAAACCAGTGAGCAATGGTGTTTTTTTACAGTGGGGGATGCTCTCAATATAACAAGTTTTTGAGCTCTCTCTAAAACAATTTAGAGTGTTGGAATTCTTTACCATAATGGGAAAAGTTCATTTTTACAGGGTTGAGGAGCACCTAAGACCTTTAGATTGAAATCTTTTATAAAGGGCAACATTTTGGAGCCTTAGATTTGAAAAATGGAGTTCCAATTTCAAAAAAGCTCCTTGAATTTCGAGTTTAAAATTTGTTCTAAAATTTCCTTTACAATCGATTGCTTGATCTATAATCGATTGTAGCTTGCAATCGATTACGGATCATGCAATCGATTACGGATTACAGTTAGGCTCGCAATTCACAGAAATAGCCTCTCCAGAAATGGGGGTAAGGCTGCGTACATCTTGCCCTCCTCAGACCCCGCATTGGCGGGAGCCTCGTGCACTGGGTTGCCCTTTTTTAGTTAGGCTCGCAATTGATTGCTTAATCCCAAATCGATTTCAAGTCTAGGGATTTTGGTCCAAATCGGTTTCGTAACTGATTATGGCCTATGAATTTTGGCCACGGGAGTCTCAGACTGTGCCCAGATTTTGTTCGCAATCGATTGCATGATCTGCAATCAATTATGCCAAAATCGATTGCTTGATCTGCAATCGATTATGGTTCATAGTTTTTCTGAATTTGGTTTTCGGCACTATGGGGGGTCTGTCTTGGGCCTTTTGCCTTTGGGTTTTGTGAGATACCTACCACCATGTTTACATTAGTTTTAAGGTATTAAAATGATATGCAATGCATACTTTATATCTTTCCTGGTGTGACAAATCTGAAGTAGATTTCGGTCTCTTCCTTAAGTCTTTGGTCCTTCTTGTCCTAAACTTGTGAGAGCATAGGACACTTACAAGACACATACTACTACACATTTGACCATGGGATTGACATATATCTACATCTACCATAAGACCACATGACAGTACACTATTTAATAGTGATGACAGTACACTATTTTATAGTGAGGCGTGATGCAATCCTTATGATTGTAATGGTAAAATGGAAATGATTACACTAATGGGAGTGTGATGGACTTTTCTAGTAGGCATGTACCAATCAAGTTGAAATGAGATTTCGGATGAAACTCAGTTATGATGGTGTGACAGATGAATATGTTTTCTGTTGATTGATTGGTCATTATTGTCATCATTAATATAATCATTAGATAAAAGAACTTAGTTCTATGACAGATGCCTTAAATTTGGTAAAATCCATCAAATGGTATTTCTGACTGTATAAGAAATTCTGGTTATTAAATCATATGAATTAAGAAGTTTTCCTAAAAGGATAAATTTAAGAAAACCATCACATGTGGCAGTCAGAAGAGTGTTATGACTGCTAATGATGAGAAAGTGTTTAGAAATCCTGGAGTAGAACAGGTAGAACACTGAATCATGGCATGATGTATTGTGGTACTCTCAATGACAATGAATTTAGAATCCAGATAAAGCCATGTTAGTTTTAAATGACTAGTGAGAGTTGCATGTGGTGTAGTGTCTAGGACACAAGTGTCTGTTAGTCAAGCACTGACATGAAAGACCTAGGGTTGCCATTGACTTCTGAAGAGCAATCTTGTCTATTAGGATAGAAGGGATTGATGTAAACAATCTAGAATATTAAGTGTTAGCTCTCAGAGTAAAGCTCAATGTGATTAAGTGTATCTTAACAGTAAAACCCATGATATTGACAAAAGCTAATATGGAGATCAACAATTAGCTGATTGAGATCTTAGTATCTGGAAACTCGTTTGTAAATATAGACATTAATGAGCCATGGACTTTGTAAGTCCGATAATGCCTTGAAAGAGGTTGAAGATTAGATACACGAGATTAATAAGCGGTTGACATTAAGTTGATAAACATTTGGTTTATATGTATCTAGGATATGAGGAGCCATTAAGTCCATTTAGAATGGATATGCTGATTTCTACGAACACAACAAATTGCCTGTTGTGGGGGTTTGGTTAAATCCGAATCTATGATTGCTAGGATAGGAGGAAAGTTCCATGAAATCCAAAAGCAGTGTGTAGCTTATCCCTTGGGAATAGAAACCGAAAATCTTGTTTAGGGACAGGTGGTAAGGAATGGTGATATCGGTAGACGCATTGATATATATATGCCAGTGAGCATTGATCATTCGATATGTTCTAGCTTTGATTTGATGTATGCCAGTGTCAAGTTTGTGTTCGTAATCACGTGGAACTTAGTTTGTAATTGAAAGATGACTTGATGTTTGGTGAACCAGGCCAGTGTACCTGAAGCACGTGATGTATGTTATGTACTTGTTCAGGTTTGAGTACCTATGGGACACTTGTGTTTAGTAATCTAGGTTTGAACATCTGAATGACACTTTCTTTGAAAATTCAAATGGAGGCACTTGATAGACAAAAATGTTAAAAAATCACGTGATGAGTAATTTAGGCCTTATCTAAAAAGACATGCATGCTAGAAGGGTTGTTGCACGATAAGCCTAGGGTCGGAACGGATTCTCTTTTGCAGCTTGTAACTTGTTAAGGTCTTTTCTAACAAGTGGCAATACACCATTGGAGAGAAAAAGTGAATTATAATTTTTGAAAAATGATTCACTTCTTCCCACCAATCATGTTATGCCACCTATTAGACAGGACCTTAACAGGTCATAAGCTGGCAAGAGAAGATCCCTTTTTGCCTGGGGCTATCTGAAGTGTAGTGCCATCTATGATGGTTAACCTGCTCTGTAAAAAAGCCTTGGGGATTTTAATCTTTGAATGTCAAAAAGATCGGATAGATCTAGAAGGTGGTGTTGATGGACACACAACCTGACTATTTTAAGTTCAATGGGAAACCAACTTAGGCGGCCCGAAGGTTCAATGGGTAAATGAATCTGTATTAATAGGAAACATAACCGTCACTTTAGTGACTATTGTCCATTTCTATAGCATTATCATAGAAGGAAATCCTGTGGAGTAGTGCCTTAAGCCTATAGTCTGGGACTGTGGATAGAAGCTTAAGAATAAAGTAAGATGGTAAATCTGGGACTACAATATGTTTCTCTTAATGAGTTTTTTGGAGACTCGAGCTGGGTTGAAATAACACCCATGTTGAGCTGAAACATGCTCTGCATGAGTTGAAACACACTCTAGTTGAGCTGAATCATGCTCTAATGGGTTGAAACATACCTTATATGGGATGAAAATGCCCTGGTTGGATTAAGACAAACCATAGTGGAGCTGAAACATGTTCTTGATGGATCTCGAAGGAGTAGATCATTACCCGAAGTCAGGTACTTGATACCATTTATCATACTCATCTTTCTGGGGGTGGAAGCAAGTTATTTCTTATGAGATGAAAATCGTCTTTAGATCCTTTCAGTAAATCCAGGATAAGCATAGATTTTAAAGTGCTAACCTTAAGATGTGTAAACCTTCTTTAGAGAATTGAACGTGTAATGAATTGGGTTTGTCAAAAGAGATATTAATTCTAGTATACTCTACTATGTTCTTAGATAGACTATAGTTTATTATACAAGGTGTTGGTTCCGAGGACATCCACCATGCACTGATTCTTAGCGACCTCACTTACTGCCCATGATACCTGTTTTCGAAAATTTTAAAAACAAGTGGGGGATTGTTGAAAACGGAAGGTATTAAAAGGTCTTCAAATGCTTTCCATCTGCATCCGTTTTCAGAGTTGTGTTTTCAAAATTTTTTGTTTTCAAAATGCTTAGTTTCACATCGATTTGGAATGAAAAGAAACTTTAAATTATAAGTTAACACTCCCCACTACCTTGTGTATTTTGACAGCCCTCTCTCTCTTGCTGGTTGCTATAGTGTAGCAAGGTGCCATGCACCTTGCGTACATGCACACACACGCACACGCGTACGGGCATACGTATGAGTGTGGGTGCGGGTACGGGCTTAGGTGTAAGGGCGCTTGAGACGCACTTTGCACTTCGCACGTGCGCATCGTCACGAGTCGCATTAGGATCGTAATATTCCTTTTCAAAGGTTCAGATTAGACATTGGGTTGATTGCAAAGAAAATGAACCACAAGTGAACCGCGCTACGAAGACGGGTGCACTGTGAAGGAGATGGATTGTAAAAGGATGAACTGCAATGATGGCGTACTGTGAATGATGGTGCATCGCGAAGAAGATACACCGTAAAGAGAGTGCCATCACGAAGGAGGCCTGTTAGGGTTCAGAATCATGAAGGAAAATGAATCGCAAAGAAAGCCCATCACGGCCCAGCACTGTGGAGGGATTTGACCCGCGAGGGATGTGGTCCGTAAAGGAGTTGGCTCGTGAAGGATTGGGCTTTTTTGTGATAGTTTTAGTTGATTGATGTCCACCAGAAAGTGGACACGTATGAGAGTGGGTGAGAGTGGTTGGGGCTATTATATAAAGCCCATTACATGGGTTGAAACCCATTTGGTAGAAGAGAGATGGGGAACAAGTGGGGGCCAAAAAAGGGAGAAAAGGGAGAGGAAGAAGAGGAGAAGAAGAAAGAAGAAGGCCTTTCGCTATGGCTCTGCCATGCATGGCGGCCATCTCTCTCTCTCTTCTGGGCCTTGGACCTAGAGTCCATTTGACACTTGGATTCGTTGCTCTCTAGAAGGGATATGCTTGAGTCCATGGGCTCCAAACACTCTATGCTACAGTGGTTCCTTGAGAACGTCACTGTGTTGGAGGTCTTTTTCTTAATGACTTAGTTTTGACATATGATGTTCACTTTCTTGGGAAATTCTGCCGAAATTTTCATAAAAAATTTGGACAAGTTGTGTCGTTTGTTTTTGGGCGTACCCCATCACTAAGGGAAATAAGTTGTATGGAGGTATCATGGCTTCTCTAGGGAGTATACCTCATTGAGAGACAGGACATGGTCTAAACTTGGTTGTACCCTGGGGTTAGCTTGGCTTACGGGCCCTTGCACATTAAGTGGGAGGCCTCGACTATCCTCAAGAAACGTGATAACGACACCTCCATGCCTCGGAACAATCTGGTAGAACTACATCTCGCTTGATTCCCCTAGAAAGGGGGTATGTAGGTAGCCTGAGGACGGCAAGACCGATGGGACAGCTACAACCTAAAGACCCTAAAATCCACCTTATTACTTGTTTGGGTTTATTGAACTCGGCAGCTTTTGTAGGTGATGTGACATCTAGGATCGCTATAGAATCCAACCTATTTTGAATATAGTCATTCCATCAAGGTCACACTCACCTCTGCTGTACTCAGCAATACACCTTACCTAATCAAAATCATACTGCCTACTATTCAAGTGTTGTGTTCTATTATACTTTTATACAACCTGTTGTACACTGATCTCTAAATTGTCCTACCTAATCTACCTAGAACCACCCTTAATCCATTTCCTTTTAACCCACCAAAGCCTATATATTTCAGTACTGTTTTGGGCCTTAAAGCTTGTTATCTAATTGTTATTTGTCCAAATTTTATCCCATAAATCTAAACCAGTAAGCAAACATCTATGTATAATGCTAAAATCAGTCCTTGCTATAGGCTTTTGTTTTGAGCATATCAGAGAGCTAATGAATACTAGAAAGATTCAGACTGATTGAACCATGTCCTATATACTCCCTCATCTTTTTGTTCAAATGACAATCCACCCTATTGCAAAGTACTTGTGCTTGCTATTCTGGTTCTGCCACTAGTGCTGGCTGATCTGCCATCCTACACTATTGTTACATAGTACAGCACTTCATAAGTGAGCTTGGTGATTCACATGCTTTCTGGCCAGACCTTTTATAATATGCCGATATAGATTGATGTGGGTTTCTCTCTTGACTTTGACACCCTATAGACTTAGCCATGATTCAGCTACTCCTTAGTTAGCTGATGCTAGGTTAATGGGGTTTACAGTTTAACACCCTTTTAATTTCCTTCGTGGAAAGCTTCTTTGGAGGTCCATACTTAGTGATCAGTATGAAGACAACTATATTCATCTTCGTTTGGCTGCTATACTATTCGGAGACCACAAAACTAGATCATCCCTATTATTATAGCGATGACCACTTTATTATTCAGTTTGAGGTTGAAGAGTATATTGGTGGTGCCAAGTGTTGTTTGAAAAGAAGACTATTATAGGGTCATCCAATGATTCTGAGAAAGGTATTGCTAAATGGAAGGAGGGTTGTTTTTAACAAAGCATCAACTTTAGAACGGGATGCATTATTACTCTTTAGATTTTTGAGCGGGGTGCATGGTATCAACTTTACGTCAGGCCTTTTGATATGAAACCACTTCTTTCAGACTTGTCACACTTGGAATGTATGAAGAGGTTACAATCCATCAGTGATCAGATGCAACTTCTTATTCAATAAAGGAATGCGAAGCTGGTTGATTCCAAGTCTAAAGTTGGAACACATGCATAAGGAATACTGACTATAATAAAAAATCTTGAGGTTGTAGTACCTAATGATGAACTACAAGTTGTGGAAGAGAAGTTTGAGTTAGAAATTTGGGAAGGTGAAACTAAGATCACAGATGAAAACAGTAATGTGGAAGAGATCAAGATGACAATTGATGAACTAGCAGAGTTCACAGATGAGTGCCTCTTTGTTATCCCAGTTTGTGACCCGCTACCTGATGGGGTTCTAGCTCTAGTTCAGAGTGAGATTCATAATACTTCAATCTAAGAGTTTATGGAGATTCCTGACATTGTTGCCATAGTTTGTGACCAGCCATTCGATGATGTTGTAGTTCCAGATTCGAGTGAGATTCAACCTCTTATCACTGATATGCTAGTTCCTGACTCTGTGATGTCTCTTGAGATTGTTGTGTGAGTTCATATTCAACAAGAAGAGTATTGTGTGGTGTTTTCATTATTGATTGTTTATCTTGAGGAAATTATTTACACTGAGGTCTACCTTATATCAGACATTTACAAGAGAACGGGTCTACATCACAATCTGATTATTGGAAGCTATGGTGCGTGGTTGATCAGTGCGAGTTGTCCAAGTATGATGATTCTTTCTCTCTACAAAACTCGAAGTCGAGTTTTTTTTTAAACAAAGGGGATTTGATGATGACATGGGAGCAAGGTGGGGCCCACACTTAGCCTTGGTGGGATCCATGCATGGAGTGATTTATAGAAGATGCAATGTTATGTGGGTTTAATAAGGGTCTTGTGGGGGGGGGTAAAATTTATTTTATTTGTTCATGTAATATGACCAATAGTACCAAGATTTTGGTTATTTTTTAGAGGAATCCCGTTTTTGATGTTTAGCCTATTTTTTCAAAGGGTAAAACTTGCTTTTTTAGCTTGATTTTGGTGTCATTAAATAGGTTATTTTGTTACCTTTCTAACAAGACCCAAATTGTGCAAAACCAATGTGATTTGGAAAAGTTATGACCAAATTACTAAAGAGGTGTCAGAAAAAACATGAATAATGTTTTATTTTATAAGGTCTTAAGTTTTAGTGGTTTTAATTTTTAGGAAAGTGAGTTTTTAGAAAGTTTTATGTTCTAAAAAACTTGGTTAGTAAGTTTAGGATTTTTAGAAAGTTTCCAATTTTAATAATTTTCTTATAATTTAAGGTTGTAAGTCTATTTAAAGGCACCCCTCTCCATAATTTTACAATGGAGTTGATTGATAAAAAACTCTTTGTTTTCTTTTTCTCTATATTAAAGTGAGAATAATTTTCTCTTCTCAAAGCTATGGTGTCAAGATTGGAGACTTTGGTTGGTGATTTCCAAGGGACATGAGGTTGGTGATTTCCTTATAAGGTATCTATCTCTTTCTCCTTGTTTGCTTAAACAAGGCTTATGTTAGTGATTTTCTAAGTTGAGGTTGGTGAATTCCTCAAGGCAATCTTCTACTTTATCTTCTTTATTTTCTTCATCTCCATCTTCTTCTTTCCTTGAATTCTTTACTGGTTTTTGCATCCAAACTTGCTGCCCCTTCTAATACCCTTCTTCCTTAAATCATCTTCATCATCCTTAATCCTTTTCTTCCTACCACATCTCCCCACATCAACTTTCTTCTCCTAAACAATTCCCCAACACTGTCCAACCTATTCGAACATTCCAAAACAGATAAAACCTATTTAAGGACTGCATGGATGGCTTCCACTACCCGAAAGGATATGAGGACTGCATGGATGGCTTCCAACCCAGTTGATCATTCCAAAACATATAAAACCTATTTAAAAAAAAAAAATTCAAGAATCCTGTCCAGATTTGTTTTCCAGCTTTTCTCTGATTTTATTATTATTATTATTTTATTATTTTTGTGATTTTTATATGGAGACTGATATGCTATACCATGCGGTTGGCATATTTAACCTATCTGTATAATTTTGCTTGACCAAAATTCAAAACCCATGGTTGTATTGCAAGTAATTTTCTGTTGGGTATATATTTTGGGCCTTCTAAGTGTTCGTTAAATTGCCTAAGGGAGTTTTTGGCACTTGTTTTACTTCAATAGTCCATGAACTACAAATAATCTTGATTATTGTCCTTGTCAGGTTTGATATCTATAACAAAGCCTTGCAAATCTAGTGAACTTTAGCTTTGCTACACAACATTAAATTGTGGTATTGTTCTTTGTGGGGCCCATATGTGGCTGGTGTGCAATCATCTCCACTTGTTATGGTCGGCCATCAACTTCACCATCAGAATCAGGTATTCACTTAGATCAGCATGGTAATTAGTGCTTGTTTTACATTGACATGAATAATGATTTTTTGGTATTACAGGAGTCCCTTGGTGGCTGGACAGCGGAGGCAAGCAATTGTGATTCCTCACCATGATGACATAGCATGTAATGGTTTTTATCCACAACAGCATAGTGCTGCTTCCTTTGTTGGACATCACCTGTTTGGTCAGGTATTAACCATATCTGTACTTATTATCTCATAATGTTTCTTTGTCTTTTCTATTTGTTTAAACTTCCAACTGTTTCGTATTTGTGGGGAACACTCCTGATTATGTATTGAAACTACACCAACTCCATGGCATTACCAGTATTGATCTCAATGACCCTAGTCAGGTGATATTCAATCTAGCAATTCGTTTGTGTAGCTACTTAGGAACATTGTAGACAAAGATTCTATCACATCATTTAAAAGAAATATCACCAATACCCACATATCAATCAACCTCGAATGTTTAATCAGTATGCTGCCCCTTGTATGGTTCATAATTTAATTATTCTAATTTTGAGCGATGCTCTGCATTGTGTAACAATGGCTTGGATGGATGAATTGCATTCTACCATTGCAGTTTGAAAGGTATATATATTTATATTTATACTTGTTTGATAGGGGAGAAAAGAGAGGTAATATCTATGATCTCAATGACCAAAAATTGTCAATTAACATGGGAAGGAGCTATAGAATTCCCAAAACCTCTCAAAAACATTGTTTTTTTTTTAATGAATCATTCAGCAACTTACTATAGAAATAGTAGGCATGAAAGAGCTAAATGAGACACATTCGTTCTTTACACTCGTTTATATCACTTACCTATGTATCAATTTTTTAAGATCAGAGGACAAGAAAAATTACCAATTGATACAATAAATTCAAATTGAAAGTTTTTGATTCATTAATCATTACATTATCATTATAGACACCTCTAATAAATCAATAATGACAGGTAGGAATAAAAAAGATTGATTCATCATCAGTGACATCTATCAATCCCATAACAAAATCATCAAAGTGATTCATCATCTGTGTCAACTACCCATCCCACAAAACATTAATAGAGCAACTCGATTGAAGTAAAAACAATAAGAACTTTGTTATGTTACTTCATTCACAAATGAAACTCTACATATATCAATATAAAATAAAATTTGACAAATCATTTCTGTATCATTTCACTTCTTTTTCAATTGTATTGAATCCATTATTCTCTTTGGTATAAACAATGGCCATACCATCTTTAGTTTTAACTCATTAGATTCAGTAGTTGGTTCACTAATTGCACATAGTATCTTGAAAATGAAGAGAAAAATATTTTAATGATGGGTCGAAGGAGAAAACCTTGATTTAATTGATTCTAAAAGTTTTAAATTTTATTCTCTTTTCTCTTAGATTCTAAATTCTGTTTTTGTTTACAAGGAATTTTTATTCTGTAATTCAAGTTTGGTGAGACCTGTACCGAGAGAACAAGGACAATCAATATTTCATGGTTCTTTGGTTTTATATAAAGGAGATGGGAGACTAATGTTAGATACTCTGACCTACCTCCTGCCTCACCGTGTTAGATAACCTCGGGAGACTTCTTGTACATGAATACCAGTAAATGGTACTGGGTTGCAATAGAGCCGAGGGAGAGACTATGCTGTGTTTTTAACATTTCACACTAAAATACAGGTTGATATTCTGATCCATGAAAATCAACATATCATGTTTCTTTGGATCAGTCTGTTTCACTCCTAGAGGCTTGAGTACCATTGTTTTTGAGCCGAGGATTTGGTGCGACCCCTTAAAAAACACCTAAGGTCGGCCTTGCATCAGGGGCAGTCACATCAGTGCCAAAAAGTGATAATCACCCCCCAAAAAGTGTAAATCACTTTTCTGGCACTGATGTGTCCACCCCTGATGCAGGGTGGACCTTAGGTGTTTTTTAAGTGGTTGCACCAAATCCCAGCCGATTTTTTTCCGGGCATGTGTCTTGGACGGGGTTGTCATTCTTTCCAAGCCTCTTAGAGACATGTCTTTCGTTGTATAGCTTAGCTGTATGGGGCATATCTCTGGAAGTTGCGACCGGCTGAGTCCATTTCAATATTCCCTAATCTTGTAATCACATTATTATCAGATCCCCACCCTTTGGCTACTCTCTCTGTCTCTCTCACACACACACACACACACACGTTCCCTGATTCTCTTGGTCCATGATTGACAAACCAACCTTCTTCATTCTGGTTTTATGATACTTTGGATTGAGCAGTCCTTGTTGAGTGCTAGCCGACCTGGCTTGACCTGACTTTTTATTTTTGTACGGCATGCCTAACCTGGCCTTTCAGGAAGACAAAACAGAAAAAACCCCTAAATTTTCGCAATGGTAAATGGACTTGGATTTTGAGGTGGGATCTTTCCAGTGCACTTGACCCATTGCTTGCCCTTTCTGAAGTCCTAGGTTTACTGCTTCATGTAGAATCATTTAATGGAGATCACTTGACCGGCTTATATCATACAAAGTATTACTACTTTTGTTTGTTTTACTTGTGCATGAAACAGAAATAGCACTGGGTTGGGTCCGGTCAAGTCAACTTCAGGCCTTGTTGGAAAAATGACTAACCCGACCCAAACCGGAAAAGCTGGTGGGTTAGTAGGCTCGTAGGCAAAATATAGACGGTATATATATAACCAGTCAGGATGCTTCAGTTGGCTAGGCTCGAAGTGTCTTGGATTAAGACCTTTTTGTAGGATTGGTTTGAATTAGCTTGGTTGAATGCAAAGTGTTCAAATTCTGAGCCCTTGGTGACACCCTGAGATCGGGTGTCCAATGGCTAGCACCTGTGGGTGAAATTGGCCATTTGAGGTTTATAGAACATAAGCTTCGTGGTAGATTAGAGGTCATTTCTTAAAGGCTGTGTTTGGCAGCCACCTGTAATGAAATAATTTCATTTGAGTTTTCCAAGTGTTTTGTAGCCACATCAGGATGGTTTGTACTGAACTCATTCAAATTTGCAACAATCTGTGTTGATAACATAAGTCATTCATTTTATAGAAAAACCTTTGGTGACTTCATTTCTAATTGTAGTTAACAAATCAGTATAAATTTGAATGAGTTCATCAGGAAACCATCTGGCTACAAATGCCATAGAAACTCAAATGAAATGATTACATTACAGGTGGCTGCCAAACAGGCTCTAAATGTTACTATTTTGAAGAATAGTTAGAATAATCATAAAGAATTAGAAAACACTGACAAAAATATAAAAGAATAATATACGTGAGATTAAATTTTAGCTTAACAATTTTAATAAATATTAAAAAAGTAATCTATTTAATGATTAACTTATATTACAACTACATCTTTGTTCATTTAAAAGTTTGGTGCTTATTAAGTTAGTTACAATATGTTTATATAATTAACTAGCAAATATATATATAAGGCCATATTTGGGATTACAACTAACTTGTTTAGCATCATTATATAAAAATTCACTCTCTTAAGTGCCAATATAGTAATGTCAACCTTCGTCCCTGCTGTAAAACGACCATGTTATCATTTCCTTTAATTATCTATTCATATTTGCTTAGACTGTGATTACAGCTCTTACCACATGCTAGACAAGGTGTTTGCTAAATTTGGTGGCAATAATGACATGCTGGGATTGTCTCCAGATTTTTAAAGTTCAGAAGATTTTGGTGGTCAACACCTACCCAAAAAACTCAACAAACTGAACTGCACATTTTCAATTTTGTTTATTATCTTGCTCCATGTCAACCATTGAAATCTTCTGAACTATATCTGAACTTTAACATTCTGGAGAGAATCCTGGGGGGATACCTGGATTTTGGTTTTCTAACATTTGGGGTCTCTGAGAAAAGAAAAATCAAGGAGAGGAAGATTGTTTATCTAAATAAACCCATGACAAGCCTGTACCTAATTTTCAATGATTATCTTCTAAAACACCCTTTGATGCTTTTCGCTTTATAATTGGAACGGTAGTGGTAGCCCAAGCATGCTGTCATAGATGATCTAAACTCATCATATCATGGACATTCTCTTATATGAACGGCTTACTTTGAGTTATTCGGACATTTCAGCCCCGACTTAGAGGTGGTCAACTGTTTGAGTGGTTGGGATTGATGACATTGAACTCTATGAAAGTGTGGACGTTAGGGTTTATGGGGGATATCTTGTGTCAGAAACTTACAGAAGAAGCTTAAATGCCTGTGTTATTTTCTTTATATCCCCCCTGAAACATGTGATGATTTTGAAGAATTTTGCAACTCAAATGCCTGTGTCAATTCCCAATTTGATGGAATTTGGATAGGTCTTTGTATTTATTATTATTATTATTATTATTATTTTGGCAATAGGTGGAAGAGATTGATTTGGGTCTCCATGGAGCTGATGTCTTGGGCCTGATATGTATTGGGTCTGTATGGACCAAATGTTTTAGGTCTTTATGAGCCAACTTTTTGGGCCTCTTGGACTATAAAATAAGGGAACTTCTATTTCCACCACAGTTTTTTCTAAGTCCACCTCACTTAAATTTTCCCTTTAATACCCCTCCCTCCCACACCTCCCACGACCATTCCGGAGGTGCAGCTCCCCCTCCGGCGGGTGCAACGCACC